>ML280449.1:165420-252320 GCA_005239495.1 Nicotiana undulata
ATATATATATATATATATATATATTTAAACGGCTAAGTAAAAACTAAGTATTTACTTATAATTAGCCGTATATAGTGTTTATACATTATGGTTCCCCTAAGTTGTCAGTTGGGGACTTTAAGAGTTCCAAATTTACCCCCGATGCGAACGGGGGTAACCACCAATTGGGACAAAGAAAATAAAAGAGATGGAGGAGCCAACTTCTCAAACTTCATCAGGAGGGGGGTTGACTTCTTCACTGGCAGAGGGAGCAGGAGCAGCTTGGGATGGGGAGACTTGAACAACAGGAGCCTTACCTTCAGGTGAAGAGAGATTCTGGCCTTGTTGAGCCTTCTCCATGGCTTCCTTGATTTTAACAATTTCAGCATTAAGGTCGAAATCCTCTCAACTCATTTCAAAAAATGTGTCGAGGCGTGAATTCATGTACGCCAAACTAAAATCGACAGCTGCCGCGTCTTCAAGAGCTTCGTAATCCTTCTCCCATATCATAACTTCATCTCTCAGCCCGTCCCTCTCAGCCTCAACAACATCTTTGGCGGCTCTTAAAGGTGCGATAGATCTCTCCAGGAATCGAATTTTATCTAAGGAATTACGGAGATCTTCCTGGGTCTGGGTGAGTGAGTGCACCAGCTCGCCTGAATACTCTTCCTTTTGGTCCAATAAGACCTTCAAGCTCCTAACTTCTTCTGAGGCACGAGATAACTGCTCAGCAAATGAGGACTCAAGGATGCTCTTATCTTTTCCTGCTTGATTGGAAGAAGCCTTCTCCACTGCCAACTCCGCCGCCATGACTCTCATCTGCTGCTCCAAGGTACATTTTTCCTCTTCTAAGGCCTCCATGTCGAGCCTTAAGCTTTCATATTGCCCCTTACAGTTATTTGCTTCACCATGCCACTCTTTCATTTCTTGCTCCGTGTTATAAATCCTCTTCATGAGCTCCGTGCCTATAAGATTGATCTACAAAAAGATATCCAATTAGATACGGTAAATACATGTACAAGAATGAAATGCAAAAAAATTCACTCTACCTTTAAAGACGTATGCACGACCTCATTAGCCCATGTAAGGGAACTATGGCTATCTAGCTTGGTTCTCTCTGTCCGGCCTATCAAGGGTTTCCGCCACACATCAGGCTAGCCAGACTTTTTAAAAAGACTCCCATAAGTTGGAACCTCTATCAGCACCTGCCTCATCTCCTTGCTGGAAGACCCTAATTCTCTAACATAAGGCACGAAAGCAGGCAGAGATGTAGGAGCCACGGACAGAGAATGAGCTGAAAAAGCCACAGGAGCAAGAGCAACGATAGGAGCAAGAATAGTAACGGAAGAAGAAGAAATAACTGGAGCAGTAAAGGGGACTTCACTAAAAGAAGGAGGAATAACGACCAAGGGAACTTCATCACCTATGGGACCAAAGCCTTCACGGAACAAATGATCAACAGAATCACGTACGGGAGAGGGGTAGCATCCTCGGAGGCACAAAATCCAATTTCAGGCACGGAAGGCACATCCACAGGTGTATATTCTTCGTCCAAGATCACCTTCCTTCTGCGCGACCTATGGACCAAAGTGCTCTCCTCCTCCTCTTCTTCTTCTGAGGTCCTAGACCCACCAACCTTTCTCTTCAAAGAAGAAGAACCTAAAATAATTTCCTGGGCCTGAGCAAGGGACAATTTGGGCACAGATGCAGTAGACGCCCCACGAGCGGGGAAACCCTATCAAAAGAGAAAGGGTAAAACAACAAAGAGACTCGAGCAAGGAAAGAAGCAGAAACAAAAGCTTCACTTACCGTGAGTTTTCACTTTCCAACCGTACTTCCCAGAAATGGATCAATCAACAAAAGCTTTTCTACCCAAACACAGATACCGGAGACATTCTCGACAGTACCCATGATTGCTGAAAAAAGAAGAAGAAACAGCTACAGTGTTAATAAAACATTTAAAGCAAAAAACAAGGAATGTGAGCTAAAATGTACTCACGTGCACGATTCCACTTCTCGGGGAAGGGAAGATTTTCTTCACCTACTAAACCAGCAGTAGGCACAGAAAAGTACCGAAGGTACCAACCTCTATCCTTATCATCATCAGGGGTCACCAACACTCTTTTACTCCTGGCAACCAGAGTAAAAATACCTTGCCGAAACAATGTCGGGGAATAAAGGTGAATAAGATTATTAAAGGTGAAAGGGACCAAAGCTAAAGTAGCTAAACATCTGAGAAATGTAACAACTCGCCATACAATAGGACCGACTTGTCCCAAGCAAATATAAAAAAAATGATAGAACTCAATGATTACTGGATCAATGGGAGGTCTAAACCCTAAGGTAAAAGGGTAGGTATAAAAAAAAGAATATCCCATCTTGTAAGACGTTATTCTTTGGTTTCCATTCGGAATGATGACAGGAAAATTGGATTCCCAAAAACAGTCCCTGCGAACAAGAGGAACTAAGCCTTCCGTGATCATGGTAGGGTACCTATCAGCACTATCAAGGGATGAAGACTGATCTGTAAGGACCTGATTATCCCTAGTAAAGGTAAACTCAGCTGGAATGATTTCATCCACTCGGGGTTCGGTAAAGGTTCGTGATGTTCTCTACCTCTAGACGAAGATCTGGAAGCCCTAGCTCTCGGAGAAATTAGAGACCTAGAAGAAGGAGGGGAAGTAATCTGGGAAGAGGAAGAACCTCTTGAGGGAATAGAACTTAAACTCCTCAATCTACCACCTCTCCGGCTCCGTGTCAGAGCAGAAGAAGGGGCCAAATCATCAACGTTTATCACTCCCTTAGGTTGGTTCGAAGAAGGCATATTTACAAAGACGAGGAAAAAGTTCTTCACAAATAAAGAATGAAAGTTTTTAGTGAAATTAAAGAAAGGAAAATGGGTATTTATACTCGAAGACAATCGTCAAAAATAGGAAAAAATAATGATGTGAAAGTCATAATTGAAGGTGTCACATCGTGACTGATGCACCCGCAATAAGCCCTAAAAGGCGCCGAGTAATTGCAGAACCAACTCGGAGGTGACACATGGATTAAGCATTAAATGGAAATGACAAGCGATGCTTATGTTCAGAGAAGGATACAATGTTTCGAAGTGAAGTGACGTCAAAATATTCCCGCCATAAATGCGTATCCACTTACCAAATATTAATCAATAAATAAATGGTAAGTGGGGGGACTATCTGTATTGGTAAAAAAGAGCTTCACACGTATGATAATGCTTGATGATTCAGCTAGTTATGTGGACCAAGGAAAACATGACAGCTGGACATTATTTTATAAGGAGGTGCGAGGCAAAGAGGCACGACATGATATACCTACGAGGTAATCATCTACAGGAAACTCAACCTGATTGAGACAAGGAAGAGACACGGTCAGATTCAAAGATCTTCAATTAATGATCCACATGTTACACAACCTTCACGCAACAGTTACTGTTAGTACGTTACATTAATGTAATAATTAGTCATTAATGTGTTATCATTACAAGAGGTAGACGTTATACTGAAGAATTCCCTATATAAGGGAATAAAAGTTAACTTGTAAGGGACATCCGAACTACAAACATAATACACTTTACTTTTCTGTGCATCTTATTACTTATTTACTTGATCATTCGTAATTATCATTATTTTTTTATTATCAAAAACCCGTGTTCATCCTAAAAATAGTTTTAGTCAAGGGATCTAACTCTTTGGTTAACCAATGGTATCGTCTGATTTTCCCGTGGTTATGGAAATGCACTTTGAGTACTTGATGTCGAATTGCGCATGGTTACTGATTTTTGGCAAGGTGGCTTGAGTGTTTTATGTGGACCAGCGCTTGGATGGGATCACGCATTGTAGCGAAGTTAGGTAGAGGTAAGCTCCTTGGTGTCAGATTCGAGTGTTCTGATTTTATGATATGTGCCAGGATTTTAGCATGATGTGGTAATGGTAAGTGTTAGTGGTAGGATAGTCCTCTCGTGCGAGTCTTTGTTATTTTATGAATTGAGCTCTTGGGATGTTGTTATTGAGTGCACGAGTTGCACAAGTTATGGCTCTGGATGGTATTGATGTTGATCAGATGAATGGTTGCTGGTTTCTACATGTTTCTTTCATCATCGGCAGTATACGGAAGTGTTAGAGCGAGACATTGCTTGATAAGAGGATATGTACCGATATTGGGTTGTTTTGAGCAGTTATTGTGATTAGGAGTTATCGCTATGGGTGGTTGAGTCATGTGGTATATTATGTGATTTTATCTTGGGTTACGGATATGGATTGATATAGCGTGTTTAGACTATTTCAACTTATAGTCGTGGAAATTTGATCTTGTAAATTATTTCAGAAGTGGAAACTTGGTTCTAAGGTTTATGGGTCAGGATTGGATTTTGAAATTTCAACTGTGTGGTGCTATTGGACCTATTTGGGGTACGATGACGTGGGGTCACCTTCGAATATGTGCATGGTAGGTTACACGACAATTTTGGTGGTGTTTGGAACAACTCTAGAAACGTTCGAGGACGAACGTATGTTTAAGTGGGGGAGAATGTAACGACCCGGTTGGTCGTTCCATAGAAATTGCACCGTTATTCTTGTTCTTGCCTTTTTATGCATTGTTTAGTTGTTTATGATATGTTGGAGTCGTGTGGTTCGGAGTGGTTGTAATGAGAATTGATACACTTAGTCTCTTAAAGTAGTCTTATGATTGGAAAAGTCAACTAGGAGTTGACTTATTGGTAAACAATCTCGGAATGCGGATTTAATGGTTCAGATAGCTTCGTTAGGTGATTTGGGACTTAAGAGTGTGTTCGGAATGTAATTTTGATGTCCGGTGTAGAATTAGACTTGAATTGGAGAAAGTTAGTTTTTGGCGATTTCCGGTCGACAGTGGAAAATAGGCTATCGGGGTCAGAATGGAATCCCGGAAGTTGGAGCAGGTCCGTAATGTCATTTTGGATATGTGTGCAAAGTTACAGGTCAATCGGAGGTGTTTTAGATGGTTTCAGCATCGTTGGTGGAATTAAGCAATTTTAAATTTTATAGGCTTGAATTTGATGTGATTTTGGTGTTTTTGCATTGTTTTTGGTGTTTCGAGGGCATGACTAAGTTTGAATGATGTTGTGCGGTGTGTTGGTATGTTTGGTTGGGGTCCCGAGGGCCTCGCGGTGGTTTTGAGTGATCAACGGGAAGTTTGGAAGTGAGTTTGCTGCTGAAGTCTGTTGTTGCTGTCATTTTCCGCACCTGCGGATGTTGGACCGTAGGTGCGAGCCACAGGAGCGATCAGGGGGAACGCAGGTGCGATATATGCCTATCACGGTAAGAATCACACGTGCGATTATTTGGGCGCACCTGCGGGACCGCAGGGGCGGAGTTTGGTCCGCAGGTGCGAGTTTGGACGTTTAAGTGAGAAATCGCAGGTGCGACCTATTGACCGCAGAAGTGGTCCGCAGGTGCGAGATTTAGGACCCCATGTGCGAAATGTATGGGAAGAGGGTATATAAGTTGGTCTTAGCGGATTTTGGTCCTCTTTTTCACCATTGTTCATACGTGTTTTGAGCTTTTGGAGGGTTTTTGAAGAGGAAAACGATTGTTCTTCATTGAGGTAAGATTTTTGGACTTCATAACTCGATTATATGTGATTAGGGACCTAATTAGTGGTGTTAATTTGGGGAAAATCAGTGTAAAAAAAGGGATAATTAGGGCTTGAGATTAAGAGACCTTCTAATGGGGATTTGATGGGTCATTTGGACTCCGATTTCAGTGTTCTTGATATGTATAGACTTGTGAAAGGATGAGGATCAGTATGGTGTAAATTTTATCGACTTTTGAGACGTGGGCCCAGGGGTCTGGTTTGGCCAATTTTGGGAATTATGCCTAATGTTGATATTTTTCGATTGGGTTTCATCTCCCTAACATATTTTGATGTGATAAATCTAGTTTTGATAGATTCGGAGCATTCAGGAGCCGATTCGAGGGGAAAGAGTATTGCGAAGTAGCTTTTTGGGATGGTTTGAGGTAAGTAATGACTTTAAATCTTGTCCTGGGGGTATGAACCCCAGACTTAGCATCTTTTCACTGTTTGGAGTGGCACACACACTGGATGACGGGTGTGTGGCGTGCACTAATTGGGGAATTTGAAATTGGTTCTTCTCGAGGCAACTATTGAGTTGCGTAACCGCTTTTAATCACATTATTAATAGTATTTTTATGCTTTTGATATATTTGGGATGTATGCTTAATTGATTTCAAAACTCAATCTTATTTACACTATTTAAGATATAAAATGATATTTTGGGTCGAGTACCCCGTTTACTAATAGCCCGAGTGGCTTTTTGAGATATTTTTGACCGAGTGAGGCCGAGAGCCAATGTTGTGAGGATATTATGGAGCGGGTTGTGCGCTGCAGCATGTTACAATTATATGATGACTGAGTGAGGCCGAGGGCCTGATTTGTGAGGATATGATATTGGATCGGGCTGCACGCCGCAACATGTTACACTGATTATGATATGAGAGAGGCCGAGTTCTATAGTGATTGATGTCATGATTTGGCTTGTTATAGCGCTTGGGTTGTAGGAGCCCCTCCGGAGTCTGTACACCCCCAATGAGCACAGGTACCTACTGAGTGCGAGTGCCGAGTGCCGAGTGATGAGTGATTTGGAGGCATGTGTGACAGTGAGGTTGCCCGAGGGGCTGATGTTGAGTGTCTGTGAGGTATGTTGAGTGACTTATTATGAGTGGTGATTTGCCCGAGGGGCGGTTTATGACACTTGTTTCACTGAGTGACTATTTATGATTCATTCCATCTTTAAACTAATACTTCTTGGGTATTTTACTGAAGTCATTGGAAATTACAATTTTTCGAAAGAGTTTTACTAAAATTGGCTTTTAAAGCGTACTGATTTGTTGTATACATTGTTGGAAAGAAATGTTGTTTTATTGTGACTCGATGATTTGATTCTGTGTGTTTCTTACTGCTCAAGACCTGATTTATTTTCATTACTACTGAGTTGGCGTACTCATTATTACTCCCTGCACCTCTGTGTGCAGATTCAGGTGTTGGTGTCGAGCACTAGTTTTCTTATTACGCGTGGAGCCGGAGTTGGGACTTTGAGGTAGCTGTTCAACGCTCACAACATCTCTACTTTCCTTCCCTGTTTTGTATTAGTTTCCATGTTCCGAGATTTGTGACATTAGTATTATTGGTAGTATTCTTAGATGCTCATGACCTGTTGGCTCCAGATCTTTGGGGATGGTTGTAGATTGTTTAACTTGTTTGTTTTGCTTAAAAACTTAAAGATTTATTTACGTTTTACGAAATGTTGATAACGATTTGGGAAATTTTGAGAAGAAAAATGTAAATATGTAATTTTTGGCTAGACTAGTTCCACGATAGGCGCCATCACGACTCAGTTAGGATTTGGGGTCGTGACTTTTTGGGACTACGAACGTATTCCGGGAGCTTTCCCCATGTAGTGCATAATTACATTTGGAACTATGGGACGTATCCCGAGACATTTCACTGTGTGATATGTCGTGATGAGCCAAGGGCTCTCTGTTGCTGTTTTATTTTCGGATGATTCATTTTTACTGTCTACCTTAGAATTTATATCCTTCTGTACTATTTTAAATTGTTTTACTTATAAAATCCAGTAGAGCCTTAACCCGACCTCGTCACTACTTGATTGGGGTTAGGTTTGGCACTTACTGGGTACCAATTGCTGTGTATAGTCAAAGTAAAACTTCATTAACACATAGAAATTAGCCGGAAAACAGATTTGAACCCTAATAGAGATTAATTAGGGTAAAAATCACAGAATAATGAATTTGACAAAAAAATATTTATGTCCAAGAAATAGAGCAAGGTAACATGACTGATAACACAAAAAAGTACCCAGAATTGAATCAAGGGTTAGGAAATCAGAGTATCACAAAAAATCAACTAGGTTTAAGCATTTTTGCACAAATCAGTCACAAAGACGAAAATAATTAATCAAACACTTTAGGAGTCGGAAAACCTTTGAAAAATAACTGGGATAAACCTTAGTTTTAGGGAAAATCAATAATAATCGGTTAAAACCAGATATTTTCATAGAAAACATTAAGAGTTGCTCGATTCATCTCAGATCTACACAAATCTGGAAAGGATCGAAGGTAATAGACTAGGGTTTTTCAAAAACGTAATAGAGATGGGAACATAGGTTTAGAAACCATAGATTCGTAACAAAATAAAAAGAGATCTCTTACTCATAGTCGAGGAAGTGGCCTCAGACATGCTATTGAGAAAAGTTTCAACCCAGAACCGCCTGGGTTCCCTTGAGATCGTCTCAAGGTTTTTACAAAATAAAAGAGCCATGGCGTGTATAAGGCCAAGACTGGCGGGATAAACTATGGAAGCTTCATAAGAAGTGTCACACCTCCTTTTTCCCGAAAGGGTGGGGATAAAGGAGTTTTTCCAATTTTAGCGACATAATCAAATTTGGGATTATTATTTCTTTTTTAATTTCAGAGTCGCCACTCAAATTTTTTACGGTGTTCCGAGATACCCTTTATTTATTTTTTAATATCCCAAATCGAGGAAATTTCGACTCCATTAAAAGTCTGCGAACCAGAAGACCGGTTAAGAAATTCTGTTAACCCGGGAGAGGGTGTTAGGCACTTCCGAATTCCGTGATTCTAGCACGGTCTCTTAATGATTTACACTTGGCCTATATTGTTTAATTACTGATTTGAATACCTATGTGCATTTTACATTTTTATCGCTTCTTATTATTCATTTGTAGTTAAAGAATTATCTTAAGACGGGTTACGTATGCGTATACCCGCTTGAATTGATGCGTCAAAAAATTATGTCACGCAGACGTGTACATAATTCATGACACTTGATTCATTTAAGAAAATAGTCAATGTCGCGCAAGCGCGTATTTTGGTTTTATTTAACAAACGAGATCACGTCACGCGAACATGTACGCAATCACGGTAATAATTTGAAATTCGCTCCTAAAAGCATCTCTATGAATGCTATTTTTTTTTTGAAACTTTATTTGTGTCATGCGAACGTGTATACAATTTTTCGAAAATATTCTTTAGAAGAAAGTTATTTCATTCAATGTTACGCGAACGTATACTTTGATTTTTTAAAGCTTGAGAATTCTAAGTGTATCAATTGCCTAACTAAGGGCGGGTCTAAATATTTTGCTATTTTTGAAAGATTGTCTTCTTAAGTTATTTGTAAGGTTAATGTAAAGGTAAAAGAGGTATTTGGACTACCACATATAGGATTATTCAAGGTCTTTTAACAACTAAGTTGTTATAGGTCCAAAATAAGGATATGGGCTATCTAAATGTATTGTAAATCTGACCCAGTTTCGTGTTAAGCACACTGGGCCAGTCATGCTTCCAGCAATTATAAGGGAACAATATAATCGGTCCTGTTTTGAATTTAATTTATACAAAAAAAAATGTTACATAGAAAAATCTTGGCATTTAAGTTTTACGTTAACAATATTAATGATTTATAATTAATTCAGGACTAGTTAGTTTTGAGGGACTAAATAGAGTATTGAACTATTGGGTTTTACACCCCAGGCCCAATAGCCTAAGGTCCAGACTCATTCAGGCTTATTGGGCCATTTTATAAGTCCGACCCATCTTCTATGGTCTTCATTTAGAAGACCTGAAGAGATTGAGTTTCATATCCAATTACGAGGTTACTGGACATAAAAAACTTTCAAGGAAAAATGGTCCAGCTCATAATATTACAATAGGAATCTAAAATTAAACGAGGAAATGGAATATAATTGTCCTACGAGTGAATTCTCAAAGTAAAGTAACCTTACATAACTAATTAAATCTAAATTATAATTTTATCCAAATAAAAAAGCAATGTCTTAGACTACAATAATCGCCACTGCTTTCAGCTTTAATCGACCCAAGACCATCCGCTATTCTAGCCATAGACTCAATCACCTGCAAACCTTATACTCAATATCTGAAAATATGCATTGTTGTGGGGTGAATCTGACCAACTGGTTGCCATATTCACATCCTTAATACTGTTTCAAACATGAAATTACTATGAACAACATTACTACTCATAAAAAATCTTAATAGACCTAACCAAGAAATATATTCATGTTGACAGGAAAACAAACAAGCCACATATAACTGAATTCTGCTAAACACAAACAAACAGAGACATTTGGAGGAACATACCTATGAATTGGAGGAATAACAGCAAAAAGATGACCAAATAAAGGTCAAGGAAATCAAGAGTTTTGAGCTTAATCAGCAACCAAACAACAACAAATAGCCCAGTGTAATAATACTTAGAATACCAGCTAATATATATCCAGTTTTAAATAGAAGCCCACATCAAAAGAACAAGAACTAAACAAACATTGCAACCAGATTTTTGGAAATGATAGAAGGAGTTTTCTAGAAATTTTGGTTCAGGATTAGTAGGAGTGAACAGAAAACCCCCTGAATCTTTCTTCAAACGGTTTTGTATCCATTTTTGAGTATTTTCAGAATATTTTTTTTGTGTTTTTCCAAGTAGTAGTGTATTTTTAGAACAATGTAGGAGGTTTTTAGAATATGTAGGATATGTTCAGAATATATAGGAGATTTTCATAATGTATTCTATGAAAATAACCTATGAGTATTTTTAGAATCTGTTCTTGTGAGTGAATTTTCAGAATATGAAATCTATATAATGTGTGTGAGTAATATGTGAGTATTTTTCCAGAAGATATATCTATATATGTGTGTCTTTTCAGAAATGTGTAGTCTATATATATAGGCTGCCTAGGTGAACATTATTTTTAGGAATATCCTTATCCTAAATCTGAAATAGTATTGTCCTTCCTAACAGTCCTGGTACAACTGTCCCTCTTATCCTATTTTATCAGCATATTTTTATAATAGTTAGGACAACTGTACAATTTTCTAGAAGCTTCTTCTATTTTTATACCCTTTTTACTTCTGAAATTTTACTTTCTACCCAGAATTCTGATTTACTTAGCTTTCTTACTTTATTTTGGTCCTTTATCTTTATTCTAGAAGTTTCTTAGGTAGTTACAACCTAAATTCTTCAACTAGAATTCCTAAATTACCCTGAAACGCCCCTGTAATTACCCCTTATTATTCAGGGTTGTGGGCCATCAGTTGACCAATTTGGGCCTAACCAATTTGGTCTCCTTTGCCAAGAACTGGCCATTATTGAGTTCCTGAAATCAGGTAACTCAAAATAGCCTATATTAAACTATAAGCCTAATTAAATTGACTAAATGGTCCTAATTAGGTAATTAGGCTTATTAATTAATACTAATGAAAAAGCTGGATATTGACTTCTTCAAAAGTAATTGAAACAATCCTAAACAAAGATTAGTAATTAAACCTAAGTGATCATTTTCAGAACCTAAACCAGCCTAATTCAGGTCATCCTAATGTTCATGATTGATTAACAAATCAAAATTAATTGACCAAATAAGAAATTAAGTCTAAATGAACTATTCAAGTAAACCTAAGCATGCACAATTATTATAGTTTGGAAACAATTACTTAACACAATATCAGAACCTAAATGACTACTTTTAAACAGAAAACATTAAGGGAAATAAAACAAAGAAAAGTATGAAAAAATTTAAACTAAAATAATTAATTAAAAAAACCCAGAAGTTAAACCTAAGCTGCATGAATCAGAAATCGAATCAAGGCCAAGTAGTTCACATCACCCTAAAACATGTATGATTAACTATAATGGAAATTGACTAATTAACACATATTAGGAACTAACAACAGGGAAAATAAGACAACATGACACCCTAAGCTAGCAAGTAAGTATCAATTAATCAAGAATTAAACCTAACAACCTGAGAAACAAGATAAAAGAAAAAATAAATATGCAAACCTAAGATATCGACTCAGAATCAACAAAGATCAGGAGTTTAAACAAAATAACAAGAGAAATAAGACTAAAGAAAATTATGAAAACCTAAACAATTCAGAATCAAGCGGAAAACCCAGAAATTAAATCTAGGTGACTATTTTCAAAACAATAAACAAAGAAATAGAGTAAAAAGGGGTACCGGTTTGGTCAGAAAAGAGTTGGCCGGATTTAGTTGACTTTGCCGGAGTTTGGACGGATTCTGGCGAGTATGAAAATGATCAAACTTACATGAATCGATGGCTCTTTTCAAGAGCCATCGACTCATGTGTGTCATGACCCAAATCCTAATCCAAGTCGCGATGGCACCCAACACCGTGGTCAGGCAAGACAACACGAATTATCTAGTGAATTTTGTTTATTTTTACTGAATCTTTCCCATATCCCAAATAACTTAGCCACTACGCATGAGTAACATGATGGTAATATAATTAGATTACTGAAGCCCAAAAGTCAACTTTAATTAATTACATTTTCAAAAGAATAGTCTACTAATGTGTGTGCCAGGAACTAGTGTCACAAGTCTACAGGTATCTGGTAGAGTAAAATCAAAGAAACAAAAGACGATCCTACTGTCTAAGAAGATATAGACAAAAATAGCAAATGAAACACTCCAGAGTGCTGCTGAATGTCATTAGGAGAAGCAGCTCACCATGAAGCCTCAACCAAGTGCAATCAAGGCCGAGCTCCAGACTGATACCCAGATGCACCTGCCTCAGAACCTGTACAATTAAGTATAGAAGCGTAGCATGAGTGCATAAACAATATGTACCCAGTAAGTATCCAGTCTAATCTCGAAGAAGTAGTGACGAGAGGTCGACTTGAAACTCACTAGGGTCCAAACAGTATATTTAGATGTAAAATTTAAAAAGAACAACAAGTACACATGGATAGTAGAACAATGAATATCAAGCATACTTACAAAATCTATTTACATGGCGAAACTCCAACATACAAGTTTTGAATTTGTCTTCCAAGACATCCAACATTTTAAAAGTCATGAATAATATCAAGCAGGTAACATGCGCATAATGTGTCGGAAAGTGCGGTATGGGCCAACATAATAATAAATGTGCACTGCCGAAGGGTCGAACGACGCAAGCCATAGATACATCTATTAACCTGTCGTGACGTACGACCCTCTCCACTGAGAGTAGTGGAAAGAATCACTCCGCTCGCGGAATATGATTTGCGAAGCGGTCACACATAAACAATACATTTTCCTTAAATCCTTTTCCAGAAAAATAATTTGTTTGAAAACGTCAAGTTCTAGGATTTCTTGAAAACAAGATTGCATACAAGGGAATCACAAGGCATATAGTTCAATTAGCGAAGTTCATATGGCATGGTGTAAACCTAACTATCCGGACATAACAAGTATTGTCACTATGCACGGACTCTCGTCACCTCGTACTTACTTAGTCCCCACAAACATTGACACATAGTTAATTACTTCACCTATGGGGACAATTCCGTCTTACAACGTTAGAAAGGAGACTTACCTCATTTCAAACCTACTTCTCGGGTCAAGAATGCGCCCAAATGTCCAAATTTGTCGCCCAAGAAATCGAAACTAGCCAAACATTATATAAATAAATCAATCTATGCTCAAAAGTTCACAATTCTCCTATTTAAATAGTTATCTCAACCTACTTTGCAAAATCCTAAAATGTACCCCCGGGCCCACATGCCCGGATTCCGGAAATTTTCAAGGGAAATAGTTTCCCATAGCCTAAGGATAAATATTATATAGTTTTTGCATGATTCCATAACAAATTTCTTGATTAAATCTCATTTTACCAAAACACTAGGTTTTACTCTAAACTCATGATTTCCACTAATTTTTGTGTGGTAATCTACTCAAAACTCAAGTATTAAACTCACTTTTAGGTAGAAATTTCTTACCTCACAATTGCTAAGTCGAATCTCCCCTTTGAAACCTCCCCAAGTCGTCCGAGATGAAAGAAAATGGCCTAAAAATGGCTAAGTCCCGCATTTAAGACAACCTTACTTCCTTAAGGACTTTCGCACCTGCGACTCGAGGACCGCACATGCGGTCTCCGATCTGCGAGCCAAGGCTCGCACATGCGGAAGAGGAGAAGTAAGGCTTGCATCGCACATGCGGCTCCGCTCCTGTGGTAGAAGGCCCTCACCTGTGGAAATTGGGCAGCCTCTCTAAGGCCGCACCTGCGGCTGATCCTTCGCAGGTGCGGTCGCACCAGATCTGGTGCACCAGCAACTCTTTTAGATCTTAGTTTGCCTCGCTCGTTGTCTGAATGGCATCCGGGACCACCCGAGGCCCCGTCCAAATATACCAACAAGTTCTAAATCATAATACGGACTTGCTCGAGCCTTCGGGACGTCCAAAACAACACTAAATCTAAGAATCATACCCCAAAACCAATTAAATCCAACTTAAGAACTTTAAGTTCTTGAATTCGCTTTCAACACGCTGGAATATACCTATACTACTCGGAATGACACCAAATGTTGTGAGCAAGTCATAAATGACATTACGGAACTATTCCCAGTCTTGGAATTCCGTTCGGACCTCGATAACACAAAAACACGTTCCAAACCATAATTTTTTAACTTAAGGAATCATATTTCACTATTTGGCGCTGAAATGCTCCCGGATCATCCAAAACCTGTTCCAAACATACGCCCAAGTCCGAAATCATCATACAAACCTACTGGAACTTTCAAATCTCGATTCCGAGGTCGTTTACTAAAAATATTGACTAGAGTCAAACTTGGCCTTTAAGGCTAACCTTAAGGAACTAAGTGTTCCTATACCACCCCAAACTTCTCCAAATCTCGAACTAACCATCCCCGCAATTTATAAATCAGTAAAAGCAAACACGTGAAGTCTCATTTAGGGGAACGGGGTCCTAGAACACAAAATGACCCGTCAGGTCGTTATCTTCTCTACCTTTTAAACAAACGTTCGTACTCGAACAAGTCTAGAATCATACCTGGAGTGCTGAATAAGTGTGGGTATCTTCTCCGCATGTCCTCCTTGGACTCCCAAGTCTCCTCTCTGACTGGTTGTCCCCTCCACTGGACCGTTACGGCGGAAACCCTCTTGGACCCCAAATGACGATCCTGCCTGTCAATAATAGCAAGTGGGTCCTCCTTGTAACACAACCTCTCATCTAGCTGAATGGTGCTGAAATCTACCACGTCAAAGAAGTCGGCGTGGTACCTACGGAGCATGGACACATGAAAGACCGGATGAACTCCTGATAAACTGGGAGGTAAAGCGAGCTCATAAGAAACCTCCCCAACTCGCCTCAACACCTCAAATGGGCCTATAAACCTTGGTCTCAGCTTTCCCTTCTTTCCAAACCTCATAATACCCTTCATCAGCGAGACTTTCAACAGAACTTTCTCGCCTTCCATAAATGATATATCACGCGCCTTCTAGTCCGCGTAACTCTTCTGTTTGGACTGTGCTATGCGAAGCCTCTCCCGAATCAACTTTACCTTCTCCAAAGCATCCTTAACCAGATCGGTGCCATATAACTTAGCCTAACCAGGCTCAAACCACCCGATGGGAGAATGACATCGCCGACCATATAAGACGTCAAATGGAGCCATCTCAATGCTGTACTGATAACTGTTATTATAAGAAAACTCGGACAAAGGCAAGAACTGGTCCCATATCCCTCCAAAGTCAATCACACATGCTCTGAGCATGTCTTCCAATATCTGAACTGTAACGACCCGAACGGTCGTTTTGAGCTCTAGCGCGTCGTTCGACTGTTTGAGGCCACGAGCAACTTCATTCCAGGTATTATGACTCTTACGCATGGTAGGAATGTAATTTCAAGAAGTTCGGAGTCTATTTGGAAAAAGAATTCTCATTTCGGAAACCTTAAGTTGAAAGAATTGACTAAGATTTGATTTATGAGTAAACGACCTCAGAATCAGGATTTGGAGGTTCTAGCAGATTCGTATGATGATTTTGGACTTAGGCGTATGTTCGGATCGGGTTTTGGATAACCCGAGAGCGTTTCGACCTATATTATGGAAGTTAGCATTTTAGAAGAAATTTCATAAGTCTGGGTTGAAGTGTATTTCGGTGATATTGATGTGCGTTTGGGATTCCAAGCTTGGGAATAGCTCCGTATGGTGATTCTAGAGATTTGAGCGCGATCAGAAGTGAATTCGGAGGTCCGAATGTCATTTTGGAGTCATTTGGCTAAAGTTAGAAATTTGAAAGTTTTTGAGAAATCCGACTGAAAGTGGAAATTTTGATATCGGGGTCGGAATGCGATTCCGAAAGTTGGATCTAGTACATAATGATGAATGTGACTTGTGTGCAAAAAATGGGGTCAATCGGACGTGATTTGATAATTTTCAGCATCAGATGTAGAAGTTTGAAATTTCAAAGTTCATAAAGCTTGAATTGGAGGGCGATTCGTGGTTTCGGGCGATTCGTGGTTTCGGCGTTGTTTGATGTGATTTAAGTCCTCGAGCAAGTCCATGTTATGTTACGATACTTATTGGTATATTCGGACAAGGTCCCGAGTGTCTCGAATGAGTTTCGGATCGTTTGGCACATTGTTGAAGTTGCTGAAATATCTGCAGAAAGCTGTTTTGGCAGCAACTAGTGCAATCGCTGAGATGAATTTGGAGCACTCCCCTAGTTTTGATCTAATGAGCTTTCTTTACGTTGAGTTAATTAACCAAGCTTATATCTCGATATATATATAAGGAATATGAAAATTTACAAAACGTAAAAGTTGTAGACCTTGCATTCTAGTTTCTAGAAAGTTAAACCATTCATCATTTGGACATTTGATCAGAAAGTTATGATCGATTGATATGGCTGGTGAAGCAGTTTCGACAGAATTTTCTGATGCGTGGAGCCAAATTTGGAAGCTCATATCTCGGAATATATAAAGAGTTATATGGTGTACAACCTATCAAATGAAATATCTTCGAGTCTAGTTTCTAAATCTTCAAACCGTTTATCATTTGGATATTCCTACAAAGAGTTATGGGCGTTTTAATAGGAGGTGTGCAGCAGGAGAAAACTTGTAATAGGATGTACAACCTGCACAACGCAAGGTACAACTCGACGAAGCACCTGTGCCTATATAAGGCAGTCACGGGCAGCAGCTATTTTGGAGGATTTTCTTGACCTAGGAATTGGTTCT
The DNA here is from genome assembly GCA_005239495.1 of Nicotiana undulata. Classification (NCBI taxonomy): domain Eukaryota; kingdom Viridiplantae; phylum Streptophyta; class Magnoliopsida; order Solanales; family Solanaceae; genus Nicotiana; species Nicotiana undulata. Next base: position 182,514 of record ML280449.1, read on the forward strand.
TTCATGGTGGATTCGACCTTGGGGACTACTTAACAATACAAGGTGAGTTTTATTGGATATTTTAAGTTAATAACATCCTATTAACACTAGTATTAACATCATTCAATCTTTGAAATCCCTAGAAATCCTTCAAGTTGTTCAAGAACACCAAATTTTCCAAACATTGGATTTTTAAGGAAAAACTTCAGGAAGGTAATACTAATGCTTCAAGCCCATTTCTTATGAGTCGGTGTGAGTAATTCTAATATTATTCAAGTTGTTATGGTTGGATAATTGATTTCATAAACCCTAGTTCATGGCATGAGTAGTGTTCTTGAGAAAATGAAGAAGAGATAAATAGTATTTTTATAAATGAAATGAAAGGATGCAATGAACCTATGGAATCATTTTATAGCTTAATTGTAAGTGTTCAATTAAGTAATCACCAAATTGAATAATTTGTAAATGTTGGTTAATAGACGATGAATAGTAACTTGGCGGTGTTGGAGAATTAATGTAGTATCATTGATGACTTCAAATGGGTTAAATGATAAGAGTGGAGTTGAATGTGCTAGTAAGTAAACCTATTAGACGATTTGAGCTGGAGGCTGTAGCCAACTTGTGAGCCATAAATGGATATTGATAAATATTTTTGAGTCATATTTTGACTGTAATTGTAGATATCAATTTGTTGGTGGCGTATGAGCATTTTACTCAATGTTACGATGTCGGAGGAGGATTAAAAGATTGTTAATGTTAATAAAGCGAAAGCGAGTTTTGGATCGTTGGCCATCGGTCGAGTTGTTTGAAAGGCTTGGGAGCCGGCTATGGAACTCCGGAGCGAGGTAAGTCTCCGTTCTAACCCTGTGAGGGGTAATTGTCCCTATAAGTGAAATAATTAAATATGTGCTGCTATTTGTGGGGGCTACGTACGCACGAGGTGACGAGAGTCCATGCGTAGCTACTATTGTACCTATGTCCGGGTAGTATATGACCCAATAGCATGCTCTATTTATCGTATTTGTAACCTTATTGATGAAATTAACAAAATATTAAACCTTATCGAACATGGAAAATGAATTTTCCAGAAAAGATTTAAATACTATCTTCGTGACCATTAAAAGAGAATTTTATCACTTCCTTGGGTAATTGTTTCTTGATAAAATGTGAATTTACTGTTTGAATGTGCGTATCTACGAGTACCCGAGTCGCAGGTAGGATTCGCGAGTGGGGTAACTCTATTATCTATATATGACCACGTCGCATGATCGATTTGCGAGCGGGGTAATAGATGCATCTATGGTTCGAGTCGTTCGACCCTTCAGCAGTGCACAATTTACATTTATCGTTGGTTCGAGTCGTTCGACCCTCGTCATTACTTGTGCATGATATTTGCTGAGTACGTTCTGTGATTTTTAATATTGGCCTTGAATTATAAATTGTCAACTGAAAATGACGAAGATTTAAAATTTATAAATGTGGAAGATGTTGTTTCCTATCATTATTTATTAATTACCTATGATATCCATGCTTAGTGTCTCCCTTGATTGTTTTTATTAAATTGACCTCTAGCAAGTGTCAAATTCTACCTCTCGTCACTACCTCTTCGAGGTTAGGCGGGATACTTACTGGGTACACGTTGTATTTATACTCATACTACACTTGATGTGCATTTTTTCACAGGTATATATATATCTAGTGGCCCCGCTTAACGCAGTGATGTGGCTGACCTGGAGACTTAGGAGAGCTGCTTCTATCGAGATGACACGCAACCTGCAGAGTCTCTTTCAGAGTAGTGTATTTTTTTATTCTGTCCAATTTGTATTCTAGACGGTTATTGTATTTCATTGGTTTTTCTTAGAAATTGCTCATGCACTTGTGATACCGGGTTCTGGGATGATTTTGGGATGTATTTGTAAATTGAAGTGTTAAAACCTTGTTAGTTACTCCGTAAATTTTATTTGATTACTTTATAATGAAATGAAAAGTAACAATTTCAAAATACTAAAATAGGAATTTGATTTAACGATTTTGTGTTGGCTTGCCCGACAGTGGTGTCCGCCGCCATCACAACCTTAATGGATTTTGGGTCGTGACATGAACTGTCCGCTCTGACTGCCCGTCGGTCTGAGGATGGAATGTTGTACTGAGCTCTACCCGGGTGCCTAACTCACTCTGCACCACTCTCCAAGAGTGCGAGGTGAACTAAGGACCTCGATCTCATATAATGGACACAAGCACACAGTGCAACCGAACTATCTACCGAATGTAGATCTGGGCCAATCTCTCTGAAGTATAAGTAGTAGCTACTGGAATGAAATGTGCCAACTTCGTCAACCTGTCCACGATAACCCAAACCGCATCAACCTTCCGCAAGGTCCGAGGCAACCCGACCACGAAGTCCATAGTGATGTGCTCCCATTTCCACTTAGGTATAGACATCTGTTGAAGTAGGCCTCCTGGTCTCTGGTGCTCATACTTAACCTGCTGGCAATTTAGACATCTGGCCACATACTCCACTATGTCCTTTTTCATCCGCCTCCACCAGTAATGCTGCCTCAGGTCACGATACATCTTCGTAGCACCAGAGTGAATAGAATACCGGGAACTATGTGCCTCCTCTATAATCCTCTCCCTCAGGCCGTCAACAGTAGGAACACATAAGCGACCCTGAAGTCTCAGAACACCATCCTCGCCAATAGAAACCTCCTTGGTACCACTCTGCAACACTGTCTCCCGGAGAACTGCCAAGTGCGGATCATCAAACTGCCGAGCCTTGATCTCCCCCAATAATGAAGATTGAGCAACCACACGTGCAAGAACTCGGCTGGGCTTTGAAAGGTCCAACCTCTCCAGGCGATTAGCCAAGGACTGAATGTCCAAAGCTAGTGGTCTCTCCTCTGCTGAAATGAAAGCCAAGCTACGCATACTCTTCGCCTTGCTGCTTGAGGCATCTGCAACAACATTCGGCTTGCCCGGATGATAAAGAATTATGATGTCATAATCCTTCAGCAACTCAAGCCACCTACGCTGCCTAAAATTAAGATCCTTCTGCTTGAACAAGTGTTGTAAACTACAGTGATCTGTATAAACCTCACAAGGCACTCCATACAAGTAGTGCCTCAAAATTTTAAGAGCATGAACAGTCGCCGCCAACTCCAAATCGTGCACAGGGTAATTTTTCTCATGAACCTTCAGCTAACGTGAAGCATATGCAATAACTCGCCCCTCATGCATCAACGCACATCCCAAACCAACACGTGAGGCATCGCAATAAACTGTATACATCCCAGAATCGGAAGGCAACACTAAAACTGGTACAATGGTCAAGGCTGTCTTGAGCTTCTGGAAGCTCGCCTCAAACTCATCGGACCAAAAAAATGGGGCATTCTTCTGGGTCAATATAATTAGAGGGGCTGCAATGGATGAAAACCCTCCACAAACCGGCGATAATAACCTACTAGCCCCAAGAAGTTCCTGATCTCTATCACTGAAGTAGGGCGTGACCTCAAAATCAATCATATCAATTAGCAGGATGTCCGCTCTAGTCTCGAATCCATAGAATGTAAATACACAAGACCGATAAATCCAGTCCACAACCACAGAATCGCCCACAGGAGTGGACACATAAACAGGAGTACCCAAGGACTCCCGAGGAATATACCGGGAATGAGCAAACAGGGCTGATACATATGAATAAGTGGATCCCGGATCAAATAATACCGAAGCATCCCTACCGCATACTGAAATAATACATGTGATCAAGGCATCTGAGGCCACTGCATATGGTCTGGACGGGAAAGTATAGAATCTAGCTGGAGCGCCGAACGACTGGCATGCACCTGAATGGACAGGAGCTAGGCTGGGCTCTCCCTGCCTAGCCTCCACCTCTAGGATGACCCCTACCAGCCTGTGCTCCACCTCCTGGTGGCCGGACCTGCCGGTGCTGAAACCATGGGCTGGTGACTCTACTGCACTGCTGTCACAACCTGAATTACCCTTCGAACGGTCTCGTGATGGCACCTAGTCTCTACGACTAGGTAAGCCTAAAACATGCGGAAAATAAAGCAATATAACAGTAAGAATAGAAGCCGCTCGACATTTACAACTTTAACTTCCCAAAACCCGGAACGTCACAAAAATCACAAGTTTTGTACTAATGTAGCTCTATACAATGGGAAAAGGAAAATATATATAAGTCTCCTAAGCCTATACTAGAATAGAAGGGGACTCGTGAGATTCTGCGAACGCGGCAGAATTACCTCGCGGTCTCCTGGCAACTGCTAAAGTACTCCTAGCCAAAATGCAGTGTACTAGTACCTAGATCTGCACATGGAAAACATGCGCAGGAAAGGGAATGAGTACTCCACAATTGGTACCCAGTAAGTGCCAAGCCTAACCCCGGTCAGGTAGTGACGAGGTTAGGTTAAGGCTCTACTGGATGTTTATAATAAAACAGTTAAAAATTCTAAGTAGAGATAGATAATAAGCTAAAGCAGATTAATAGAAACGGTAAACTGCAAAGAATAATAAAAGAGAGTCCTCAACTCAGCACAACATATATCTCAATAACAAATATGAAATGCAATACAGGGGGAAAGCTCCCGGAATCTCGTCTGTAGTCCCAATTTAAATATGTTATGCGATACACGGGGAAAGCTCCCGGAATCTAGTCTGTAGTCCCAATTTAAATATGCTATGCAGTACAGGGGGAAAGCTCCCGGAATCTCGTCTGTAGTCCCAATTTAAATATGTTATGCGATACACGGGGAAAGCTCCCGGAATCTAGTCTGTAGTCCCAATTTAAATATGCTATGCAGTACAGGGGGAAAGCTCCCGGAATCTAATCCGTAGTCCCAATTTAAATATGCAATGCAATCAACACCGGATACAGTGTATTTGAACAGATAAGAAGGAAATCATAAACAAATATGGATAAAACTACCTAAGCATGGTACAGTTAGTAACAAATAGGAGTAACTTAAGTAAGACAGGTAGACATGCTCATTCCTAAGCTACACTACACTGTTAATACAGGAAACAGTGAAATAGGGATAAAAGATTTATGTCATGAAAGGGAAAAATGGGGTTTTAGCAACAATAGCCCGTGTACGCACTGGTCACCTCACGTACACGGCGCCCATATAACAAAACAACATCAAAACAACCTAAGGGGAAGTCCCCAACACAGAGTTAGGCGAGCCACTTACCTCGACTGCACTACTCAACCCAAAATCACGCTCTTGCCACGAGTATCCGACTCCGGGTGGCCCAAATCTATTAAATTCGATTGCATGATGTAAATAACACTTCAAGGAATCAAAATAGCTAATAGTTCGAAGCTAATACCCGAAATTAGGAAATTCGCCCAAAAAGTCCCCCGGGCCCACGTCTCGGAAATGGATAAAAATTAAAAATTCCGAACACCCATTCACTCACGAACTCACTCGAACAACAATCATCAAAATCCGACGTCTAAATCTCCCTAATTCCTCAGACTTCTACTTGGGGAAGTTTCATCCCAATTTCATGGATTTTCATCTAAATTCATTGATTACATTGAGGAAGTTGATAGAGATTAATGGTATACAAGTGAATTAAGGTTAGGAAACGTTACCTATGAATCTCCTCTTCGAAACCCACTGGAAATCGCCAAAACTCGAGCTCTAAATCGCTTTTGAAGTTATAAATTTCAAACCCTCAGAATTTTGTATAAACAACCCAAGGATACCGCACCTGCGACTCTTGGACCGTACCTGCGGAAAATCCATCGCAGGTGCGGAAAGTCACTTAACAGGGCTGGGGCCGCACCTGCGGGACACAGACCGCACCTGCGACCACTGGCAGCCCTGCCAAAATTATGCATCTGCGAGTCCCAACTCCGCACCTGCGTGTCCGCACATGCGGTTCCCCATCCACAGGTGTGGAACACCAGAACCAGCAATGGTTCAGCTGTGTTCCAAGTTCCAAAATCACCCGTTGAGCCTCCGAAACCCCCGGGACCTCAATCAAAATTACCAACCAGTCCTAATACTTCAATCAAACTTAGTCGAGCCTTCAAAACACATATCATAACATCAAAATCATCAACTATGCATGGATTCAAGCCTAAGAACTTATGAAATTTCCAAAATTCACATCTGATGCCGAAATACGTCAAAACTCATCCAAATGACCTCAAATTTTACACAAGGTATAAATGACACTACGGACCTACTGTCACTTTCGGAATTCCATTCCGAGCCCGATATAAAAATTTCACCTGCCGGCCGAAATTCTAACTTTCGCCAACTCAAGCCTAAATCAACAACAGACCTCGAAAACACATTCCAAACACGCTCCTAACCCAATATCACCCAACGGAGCTAACGGAGTCAACGGAATTCCATTCCGGATCCGTCTTCACACAATTCTAACTACGTCCCGATTTCTAAAGCTAAATTTCACATTTATGGACTATGTGTCTAAAATCACTCCGAATTTCACCACTCAAGGTTTAGACAAGTTCTAATAGCATAATTAGGCATGGGATAAGTAGTTTTTAGGGGATCGGGGCGCTAACTCTCAAAACGACCGACCGGGTCATTACAACTGCCTTGCCCCGAAGCCTAGGACAAAACCTTTTCATGTGAACTGGATCCCCACACTCATAACAACCTCTAGATCCCCACACTCATAACAACCTCTCGACATTATAGCCTTCTTCCCTCACCTGTCTTCGGAGGCGAGCGTCATGAGTATGCTTAGGCTTTTATTGACAGGTGCAGGGACAGACTGCACAACATGAGGAAACTAAAGTCCCATAGAGTAGACTTCACTACTGTTGTCTAATAGCTTCTGCGGATCGCCGTCCGTAGCTGGTCTGGGCTCACGTGCTGCTGCTGCTACTGGTTGGAACCCACCCGTGGGAAGTGTACCCATGATCTAATAAAATGTTGTTGCATGTCCTGCGGCCTGGGCAGTAAGGGTCTGTGCACCCCCTCCCGCCTGAGATGTGGCCGGGTTCGCTGGAAATAAACCAGCCTGAGTCATAGTATACATGAACCACATCATGCGGCCCATGACCTCCTAAAATACCGGCGCCGTCATGAAGTCCAATAGGGCAGGATCTGTTGCGGGCGCCACGCCCTACTTCTCAATGATAGGATCCTCTACTGGATCCAGTGGCCGTGCAACCGGGGAAGCTCTGGGACACCCTCGTCCCCTAACTCGGTTCGGTGCCCTCCCCCGACCTCTGCCACAGCCCCTGACGACGAGGGTAGCGGCCCCTCCCGGGTCCGGAACATTGGACGTGCGCGTCCTCACCATCTGTGAGAGAATATAAAAGTGAGTTTAGCATACCATCAATTGCATGATAGAAGATGAATAAAGAGAGCTTTCCAAACACCCTATAGCCTCCTGAAGATAAATACAGACGTCTCCATACTGATCCGCAAGACTCTATTGAGTTTGCCCGTAACTTGTAAGACCTACGTGAACCTAGAACTCTATTACCATGTTGTTACGACCCAAATCCTAATCCATGTCGCGATGGCACCCAACACCGTGGTCAGGCAAGCCAACACTAATTATCTAGTAAATTTGGTTTATTTTTACTGAATCTTTCCCATATCCTAAAAAACATAGCCACTACGCATGGGATATAACATGATGGTAAGATAATTAGATTACTGAAACCCAAAAGTCAACTTTAATTAATTACATTTCCAAAATAATAGTTTACTAACGTGTGTGCCAGCAACTAGTGTCACAAGTCTACAGGAATCTAGTAGAGTAAAATCAAAGAAATAAAAGACGATCCTACTGTCTGAGAAGATATAGACAGAAATAGCAAACGAAAGACTCTAGAGTGTTGTTGAATGTCATCAGGAGAAGCAGCTTACCATGAAGCCTCAACCACGTGCAATCAAGGACGAGCTCCGGACTGATACCCAGATGAACCTGCCTTAGAAACTGTACAATTAAGTACATAAGCCTAGCATGAGTACATAAACAATATGTACCCAGTAAGTATCCAGTCTAATCTCGAAGAAGTAGTGACGAGAAGTCAACTTGACACTCACTAGGGTCCAAACAGTATATTTAGATGTAAAATTTAAAAAGAATAACAAGTACACATGGATAGTAGAACAATGAATATGAAGCATACTTACAAAATATGTTTACATGGCGAAACTCCAACATACATGTTTCGAATTCGTCTTCCAAGACATCTAATAGTTAAAAAGTCACGAATAATATCAAACATGTAACATGCGCATAATGTGTCATAAAGTACAGTCTGGGCCAACATAATAATAAATGTGCACTGCCGAAGGGTCGAACGGCGCGAACCATAGATGCATCTATTAACCTGTCGTGGGGTACGACCGGCTCCCATGAGAGTAGTGGTAAGAATCACTCCGCTCGCGGAATATGAATTGCGAAGTGGTCATACATAAACACAATATTTTCCTTAAATCCTTTTCCACAATAATAATTCATTTGAAAACGTCAAGTTCTAGGATTTCTTGAAAACAAGCTTGCATACAAGGGAATTAGATGGCATATAGTTCCATTAACGAAGTTCATATGGCATGGTGTAAACCTAACTACCCGGACATAACAAGAATAGTCACTACGCACGGACTCTCGTCACCTCGTACGTACGTAGTCCCCAAAAACAATGACACATAGTTAATTACTTCACCTATGGGGACAATTCCCTCTTACAAGGTTAGAAAGGAGACTTACCTCATTTCAAACCTACTTCCCGGGTCAAGAATGCGCCCAAATCTCCAAATTTGTCGCCCAAGAACTCGAAACTAGCCAAACATTATATAAATAAATCAATCTATGCTCAAAAGTCCACAATTCTCCTACTTAAATGGTTATCTCAACCTAGTTTGCAAAACCCTAAAATGTACCCCCAGGACCATATGCTCGGATTCCGGAACTTTTCAAGGGAATTAGTTACCAATAGCCTAAGGATCAATATTATATAGTTTTTGAATGATTCCATATCAAATTTCTTGATTAAATCTAATTTTTACCAAAACCCTGGGTTTTACTCTAAATCTATGATTTTCACTAATTTTTGTGTGTTAATCTACTCAAAACTCAAGTATTAAACTAACTTTTAGGTAGAAATTACTTACCTCACAATTGCTAAGTCGAATCTCCCCTTTGAAAGCTCCCCAAGTCATCCAAGATGAAAGAAAATGGCCTAAAAATGGCTAAGTTCCGCATTTAAGACCACCTTACTGCCTTCAGGACATTCGCACATGCGAAAGAGGAGAAGAAAGGCTGGCATCGCACCTTCGGAACAGAGCCCGCACCTGCGGCTCCGCTCCTACAGTAGAAGGCCCGCACCTGCGGAAATTGGGAAACCCCTCTAAGGCCACACATGCGGATGATCCTTCGCAGGTGCGGTCGCACCAGATCTGGTGCACCAGCAACTCTTTTAGAGCTTAGTTTGCCTCGCTCGATGTCGGAATGGCATCCAGGCCCACCCGAGGGCCCTTCCAAATATACCAACAAGTTCTAAATCATAATACGGACTTGCTCGAGCCTTCGGAATGTCCAAAACAACACTAAATCTAAGAATCATACCCCAAAACAAACTAAATCCAACTTAAGAACATCAAGTTCTTGAATTCGCTTTCAACATGTCGAAATATACTTATTCTACTCGGAATGACACCAAATTTTGCGAGCAAGTCATAAATGACATGACGGAACTATTCCCGGTCTCAAAATTCTGTTCGGGCCTCGATAACACAAAAACATGTTCCAAATCTCAATTTTTGAACTTAAGGAATCATATTTCACTATTTGGCGCTGAAATGCTCCCGGGTCATCCAAAATATGTTCCGAACATACACCCAAGTCCGAAGTCATCATACAAACCTATGGAAACTTTCCAATCTCAATTCCGAGGCCGTTTATTAAAATTTTCGACCGGAGTCAAACTTGGCCTTTAAGGCCAACCTTAAGGAACTAAGTGTTCCTATACCATCCCAAACTCCTCCAAATCCCGAACTAGCCATCCCCGCAAGTTATAAATTAGTAAAAGCAAAAAAGGAAAGTCTCATTTTGGGGAACGGGGTCCTAGAATATAAAATGATCGGCCTGGTTGTTACAATGTGAGTCTGAACCACAGGATTGCTCAAAATCGTCCAGTATAGGTTTTTAGGGTTTTTAGAGTTTTAGATCTGAATATAGTCGAGATTGAGTGATTTTTTTGGGAAATCAATGAGGGATTAGGGTTGAGGGGAAGAAGGTGATGTCCTAGGGTGAATTTGGTTTGATTTGGAGGTGATACGCCACCGTGAGGTGATATTCGGCGGCGGAGCTGGTGGAGGGTTTGAGGGCGGCTAGGGTTTGGGGTCTGGGAGAGATGGGAGTGAAGGGGGTGTTTTGGGGGGGTAGGGGTCCGTTAGGACAGTTATATAGGAAGGGGTTGGGTTATTTATGAGTCGTTGGATCAAAATAATCCAACTACTAGGGTCAGAAGGGGGCTAAACGGGGTCGTTTTTGGAGTGGTGGATTGGACCGGGTTGGAAAATTGGGCTAGGGTGTATTGAGACTAATATATAAAAGGATTGGGCTTGTTCTGCAATTGGCCCAGTCCGTTTCAATACTTAGATTTCTTACTAATTCCTAAAACAATTTTAATATAATCATAATGAAATAACTAAAATATATTAATTAATTCTAACACAATTTAAAAGTAAAGCCATTAATTAATACCAATAATTATTGAATGAACAATGTTTTGTAATTTTCTTTTAATAATGTGATTAGATTATGCAACTAGGTATTAAATTGAATCAAAAACCTAATAATGAAAGATAATGAAAGTTTTAAATATTTTTGTTATTTTTATAAATTTTAAAAGATAGAATGTGACCATAACTGCAAAATAATTCCTGAATAACACCAAAATTCACACAAAAATCCAACAACAAATAAAACTAATTTAATTATGAATTTTTGTAGGAGTATTTTTAATGATTGAAAAATTAAATGCTCACAGCTGCCTCTCTTTGCTCGGAGACACGAAGAGTTTTCTGGCAAAAACAAAGTGAGCAGTTATGAATAACTTTTACCCGTTTAAATACTGCGGGAGAAGCACTTTGGAAAAGTTTGACTGAACCTTGCTTCAGAGGTTGCCTACATATCCTTGGCTAAAAACGAATCAAGTCAGTGTAGTTCTAGGAGTTTTGGTAGCTGGGACTACCAGATAGCTGTGATGTCGGCATCAACTAGCGAGTGAGACCCTATGTTGGAAAATTCATCGGGTTATGCCGGCATCAACTAGGGAGCGGGACCCTATGTTGGAAAAGTCATTGGGTTAAGTCGGCATCAACTAGGGAGTGGGACCCTATGTTGGAAAAGTCATTAGGTTATGCCGGCATCAACTAGGGAGTGGGACCTTAAGTTAGAAAAGTCATTGGGTTATGTCGTTATCAACTAGGGAGTGGGACCCTATGTTGGAAAAGTTATCAGGTTATGTCGGCATCAACTAGGGAGTGGGACCCTATGTTGGAAAAGTCACCAGGTTATGCTGGCATCAACTAGGGAGTGGGACCCTAAGTTGGAAAAGTCATCAACTAAGGAATGGAATAGCCTATGTCGGAAAAGGTGTAACTCGGGATTGGGGGTCCGATGCTACTTTAGGTTTGAATTGTATTCGACATCATTTTTTCTTCTTATTTTTCATTATATTTAGAGAATGAGTAAATGAGGGAAAGAATTTTAGAGGAAACTTTCCTTTTTGAAGTTGTTGCTGCAAAGACGCTTCTAGCCCTTGCGCAATTTCCTTTTGGGTTACCTGCTTCTTGCAAGGTTTCTTTCGGGTTACATCGGTTCCCTTCAAACAAAGAACAATTGTTAGTTTGAAACGGTGGTTGGTTTTGCGACCTTGATTATTTCAACCATTTAATCTCGGTCTGTCCTTTTGACGAAGATCTCAACCGTTTGCTTGCTTGCTGGGGATTGGTTTCATCTCTAACCCCGGAGACCTTGGCTTTTCGAGATTTTTCCATGGCGATCGGTCGCGTGGGGACCAACATTTTTTATTTTATTTTGCCTTTGTAGGTCTTTCACTTCTTACTTGTTTTTATTTTCTTTTGTTTTCCTTTTGGACTTTCGGAGCATTGGGTAAATTTCGGCTCCTCCACTTTGCTGCAACGGCTACTCGCATGGGACTTAACCTTTCCAACTTTATTTTGCCTTTATCGGCCTTTCATTTTAGCTTTTCTTCCAATTTTGATTTCAAAGCATTTGGTTTTTTTTTTTACTTTTCGGACCTTGCCGAAGCGGTAAGCCACGTGGGACTCAACCTTTTCAACTTCATTTGCCCTCATAGGCACTTTAATTTGATTTTCTCCTTTCAAGGGTTTTGAGTTTGAAGCATCGGCCGCTATAGCCTGTCGATGTCGACTTGATGCCCCTAAGGAAGCTGGGTTCTTTTTTGCATACTAGCCCGTGTCACATGAGAGTCCTGTAAATTAGTATTTCCATCCTTTATTTGTCTTATTTTAGGAACAGAGTTAGACTGAAAGGGATTGAAAGAAAATAAACAAAGAAACGGGAAAATGAATTTAGACAAGAAATATCCCTTTCGGGAGGAAAGGAAAAAAGGACTTATCTGGAGTGCATGCGACCTTCAATGAACATGACATGCCTCTTGGACTGGATGCCTGATCTATGCAAACCCTCTAACCCTCAGAAATGCATCACAACTAATACCTCTAGATTGAGAAACCTTGCCCCGGACTATGTCCATACTAGTGACTCATTATCCCTTTTTTCGATCAGTGGTGCCTTTGCGTGTTTTCACCGACTAATCCCTCTCATTTATCTTCTCACTATCACCTTTTAGTGCTCTTTGTGAGTTTTCACTAACAAGACTCTCTCGTTTTTAATTTCTCTGTTTACCGTCGCCTTACCGTGCCCGTGTGGGTTTTCACCAATAAGACTCTCATTTTATTTCTATCATTTGGTTGTATTAGATCCAAGTAATTGTATCCTCCAATTTTGGAAATCTTTACCGATTGATTGGAAGGACTTGAATATGATTTGGGGTAAAAAGAGTTTGGATTGAATTACAACTTTGGAACCTTTCAGGCGAAATCATTGCCGAACTATTATAACATCTTCCCCAGTTCGAACTTTGGGGAAATGTGGAATTTTATTTTGGTGTGACTGAACCCCAGGGAGAGGCTGCCTACGTATCCTTTCGGTATCAAGTTGAACGTAGTTTAGGGAAACAATTTTTGTTTTTGTTTTGATTTTGATTTTGATTTTATTTTTTTTACAATTTTGGTTCCAAAGAGGGTGATGAAAGAAGATTAACGGATCAAAAGGGGTTTACAAAAGTTTCTAGTGTTTGAGGTAGCGAGAATGAAAGCCTTCGTCATTTCAATCAGAGAGCATCAAAACCGCGAAAAGGTCAAACATAATACATTTTGACTGCATCTGCATTGACAGCCGTTTCGGGGTCATTTCCTTTGATGTCTCCTAAGTATAATGCCCCTTTTGGTAACAATTTCCTTATAATGTATGGAAATTTCCAATTTGGGTTGAATTTTCCTTTCTCCTCTTCATGATGCGGGAGGATACGTCTTAGGACGAGTTGCCCCACTTCGAAGTTCCTAGGCCGCACTTTCTTGTTATAGGCACGGGCCATTCTTTGTTGGTACAATTGCCCGTGACAAACTGCGGCCATTCTTTTCTCATCAATCATAGTTAATAGTTCCAGTTGGGTTTTTACCCATTTATCATCCTCAATTTCAGCTTCAACAATGATCCAAAGAGAGGGAATTTTAACTTCTGCAGGTATTACGGCTTCATTGCCATAAACCAATAAATAAGGCATAGCCCCAACTGATAAGCGCAAAGTCGTGTGATATCCCAATAATGCGAAAGGAAACTACTCGTGCCATTGTCTAGAACTTTGAATCATTTTTCTGAGAATTTTCTTGATGTTTTTATTTGTTGCTTCAATAGCGCCATTGGCTTTGGGTCGGTAAGGGGTGGAATTACGATGTGTGATTTTAAACTGTTTGCACACCTCCCTCATAAAGTAATTGTTTAGATTTGCAGCGTTGTCAGTAATGATAGTTTTTGGGATACCAAAATGACAGATAATGTTGGAATGCACGAAGTCCACCACTGCTTTCTTATTGATGGCTTTAAAAGTGACCGTTTCGACCCATTTTGTGAAATAGTCTATGGAAACCATGATAAATATGTGTCTGTTTGAAGCTTTTGGCTCGATTGGCCCAATGACATCCATTCCCAAGAAACGAACGGCCAAGGTGCTGACATATGATGCAACTTTGAGGGTGGTGCATGAATCAGGTCACCGTGTATCTGACACGGATGGCACTTCCGGACAAAACTGAAACAATCATTTTCCATGGTCATCTAGTAATATCCTGCCTGCATGATTTTCTTTGCAAGGATGTATCCATTCATATGGGGACCACATACTCCGGAATGCACATCGTTCATAATATTTTCAACTTCTTTGGCGTCTACACACCTTAATAGATTCAAATATGGAGTTCTTTTATACAACACTTCTACGCTTAAGAAGAAACTGTTGGCGAGCCTTCTAATGGTTCTCTTTTGATCCCCACTGGCCTGCTCCGGGTACTCTTTCGTTTTCAAGAACCTTTTAATATCATGATACCATGGTTGGACATCGAGTGCTACTTCAACCGTGTTACAATAACCATGTCTTTCTCGGATTTGAATCTCCAACGGGTCAATTTGGACATTTCCCGGATATGGTAGCATTGTAGCTAAGGTAGCTAATGCATCAGCTAACTCATTGTGGAATCGAGGAAAATACCTGAATTTAACGGATTTGAATCACTTGCTAAGATCTTCCACATGTTATATATATAGAAGAAGCTTGATATCTCGAGTTTCTCATTCACGTTGTGCTTGCTTAATGATCAAATCGGAGTCCCCCATGATTAACAATTCTTCTACATCCATATCAATTGCCATGTTTATGCCCATTATGCAAGCTTTGTATTCAGCAGCGTTGTTTGTACAGAAGAATCAAAGACGGGTGGTGGCTGGATAGTGTTGTCCCGCGGGTGAAATCAATATTGCCCCAATCCCAACACCTTTTGCATTTACTGCTCCATCAAAGAACATTTTCCAAGTGTTAGTGTCTACTGGGATTACTTCAACTAAATTTACTTCCTCATCCGGGAAATAAGTTCTTAAGGGCTGGTATTCATCATCAACCGGGTTCTCAGCTAGATGATCGTCCAAGGCTTGGGCTTTCATGGTCATGGGGGTGACATAGACAATGTCGAACTCCGTGAGCAGGATTTGCCACTTTGCTAGCCTGTCGTGCGGGTGACATAGACAATGTCAAACTCCGTGAGCAGGATTTGCCACTTTTCTAGCCTTCCTGTGGGCATTTGCTTTTGGAATATGTACTTTAAAGGGTCCAACCTGGTAATGAGATATGTGGTATAGGCCAACAAATAATGTCTGAGCTTTTGAGCAACCCAAGTTAGGGCACAACAAGTTCTCTCCAGCATAGTGTATTTCGCTTCATACCCAGTGAATTTCTTGCTCAGATAGTAGATGGCTTGCTCTTTCTTCCCGGTTGAATCATGCTGCCCGAGGACACAACCAAAAGAATTCTCCAAGATCGTTAGGTACAGGAATAAAGGTCTTCCGGGCTCAGGTGGGACCAACACTGGCGGATTTGATAAATATTCTTTGATTTTGTCAAAAGCTTCTTGACACTCATTTGTCCATTTAATCGCCACATCTTTCTTTAGCAGCTTAAATATGGGTTCACAGGTGGTTGTAAGTTGTGCAATGAACTGGCTGATGTAGTTTAATCTTCTCAGTAAGCTCATGACTTCTTTCTTGGTTTTCGGAGGTGGCAGATCTCGGATATATTTTATCTTTGTTGGATCTAACTCAATACCCCTTCGGCTGACTATAAACCCCAAGAGTTTCCCATATGGAACCCCAAATGCACATTTAGCAGGGTTCAATTTCAATTCATACTTGCATAGACGTTCAAAGAAGTTTCTCAAATCTCCAACATGGCCTTCTTCGGTTCTAGATTTAATAATTACATCATCAACATACACCTCGATTTCTTGGTGCATTATGTCATGGAAGATGGAAGTCATAGCTCCCATGTAAGTTGCCCCGACATTTTTTCAAACAGAATGGCATGACCCTGTAACAATAGGTCCCCTACGGTGTGGTGAAAGCTGTCTTTTCAGCATCTTCTTGATCCATCAAGACTTGATGATACGCAGCATAACAATCAATAAACGACCTCATGTTTGGCACAATTGTCGACAAGGATATGGATGTTCGGTAACGGAAAATTGTCCTTGGGACTCGCTTTGTTCAAATCCCAGTAATCAACACATACTCGGATCTTCCCGTCCTTTTCGGTACTGGGATTACGTTGGCTAGCCATGTGGTGTATTTGACTACTCGGATTACACCGTCTTTTAATTGTTTGGCAACCTCTTCTTTAATTTTATCGCTGATGTCTGTTTTGAATTTTCTTTGCTTTTGTTGGACATGCGGATAATCGGGATGAGTTGGAAATTTGTGTACCACTAGATCGACACTTAGTCCTGGCATATCATTGTAAGACCATGCAAACACATCTTTAAATTCAAACAAGAGTTGGATCAATGCATCTCTGTTTTTTTCCTCGGTGTGAATACTTATCATGGTCTCCCTCACCTTTTCTGTATTGCTCAAATTGATTGGCTCGATTTCATTTAGGTTTGACATAGGCTTATTCTCGAATTGTTCCAATTCTCGATTTATTTCCCTAAAATCCTCGTCTTCATCATATTCGAACTCTTGATTCATTATTTCACAGTTAGGCAGCGTTTTAGGATCTAGGCATGAAGTCTGCAAGCATATCATGTTATTTAAGGCCTCATTATTAGGACCGAAAATTAAGAAAAATAACAAAATCAGAAAGAATAACAAAAGAAGATCCATAGACGATGAAATATTGATTTCCCTTCATTAAATTTGAAGATAGCAGAGGTTTACATTAGAATTTAAAAGACAATAAAATTGAAAACACTCGAGTTACACCCTGAATTAACTCGGAGTGTAGAAAGGATGGCAAAACATGAACTACCAAGATTCCCGCCTGACTGGGGAAGGGACTAGCTTTCCAATTTCGCAATTTGGCATTTGGTCCCATGTATTTCACCTCAGCGGTGCTCGAGCCTTCACCCGGCTAGACCATGTGGACTTCATAGAGCATTTGCCTCATATCCTCAATTTCCTCGTCTGTAAAGGCCTCTTCTTACTCTTCTATGTACTTTGTCTTAACAAATGATTTGGCGAGGTGCACGATTGGCTGAGGCAAGACCCACCCATCTCTCTTACATTTCTCAGCCCATTGTTCATCGGTGTTGGTAGCTTGAAAATCTATGCCAAACAATTTCTTGTTGACAGGCAAAGTAACGGGTTCTGTGATGCCCTTCAAAGATTCCCCAAGCGCTTTCCCGGGCTTGTATCCATGTTTTCTAATTTCTCCGGCGACCATGATTGATGCGCTCGACAAACAAGGTTGAGGGTATGGAGTTCCTTCCTCACACTGATCGGCAAGCACAATTTCAAAAGCATGGTAAACAACGTGCTCACTTCCCTCTCTTGCCTCAAGACAGGGGACCGATGGGTCCTTGTAGATTAACTGTTCATCTTCTCCGTGGACAGTTATTTTGTTGGTTCTCATATTTGAACTTGACCATTTGAAGGAGAGTAGAGGGCACGGCTTCCGCAGCATGGATTCAAGTTCTTCCTAGTAGAAAGTTATAGGAAGTGTCCATGTCCAGAACTTGGAACGTTATTTCAAAATCCACGAGGCCGATGGTTAGGATTAGATCAATTTCTCCTATAGTATCCCTTTTGACGCCGTCGAAAGACCGGACACAAACATTGTTCGGCCTGATCCTTTCAGTCCCAGTTTCCATTCTTTGCAATGTTGACAGAGGGAAAATATCTACCTCGGATCCGCCGTCCAGCATAACCCTTTTCACATAATACCCCTCACACTTGACCGTCAAATTCAATGCCTTGTTATGGGCAGATCCTTCGGGGGGTAATTCATTTCGGCTTAAGGAGATTTTGTTGACTTCGAAGAACCGCTCTGCCATTTTTTCTAGATGTTCAACCGTGGTCTCGATTGGCACATACGCCTCATTTAGTGTCTTTAGAAGTACCTTTTGGTGCTCGCTTGAGCTCAACAGCAGACACAAGAGGGAAACTTGGGCAGGAGCCTTTTTGAGTTCATCAATCACAACATACTCCGAAGTTTTCACTTTTCGGAATAATTCCTCGGCTTGTTCAGTAGTAACAGGCTTTTTGAGAGGGAAACGCTTTTGTTTGGCTTGGTTCAACTCTTCTGGATTATGGTACTTCCCAGATGGGTTTGTTTCATTCACTTCCCCTCTGACTTCCTTCCCTTTATAGGTGACTAGCGTATGATTATAGTTCCAGGGGATGGCAGTGGTATCTTTAATTGGAATTTGTGGCTTGCGACTGATGATCAGAGGCTCATCCAACCTTGGTGAAATGACTGGCCCTTTTTCCACATACGTCCCATTTGGTGCATACATTCTTGGAAAATTTGATGTGGTTTTCCTGAGCTCCAACCTCTTTGGAGGGCTCAACATGAGTTGCCTATTTCTGGGAGCTCTTGGAACTTAGAGGATGGCTTCTTTGGCTGGTGTTTCCTCTACGTCTGCTTCCTCAGAATTTTGTTCATTTTGGAGAGTGGATTTTGTCTTATTTTCATCCTTGGCCTGTTTTTCCACTATTTTAGGTTTCTTTTTTGTATCAGCAATGGCAATAATGGCTTTTAATGCATGGTCAAACTCTTTATCTTCACAAATCATCCTGATGACAGGCCCGTTGTTGTGGGCCGATAACGGGTTATTGTTATATTGGGGACTTCCTCGTCCTTTAGCACTACCTTCTTTTGTTCAATCAGGTTTTCAACTGCTATTTTAAGGGTCCAGCAGTCCTCGGTGTCATGCCCTTCTGCCTCAGAATGGTAGGCGCACCTAGTTCCCGACCTGTATGATGGAGATTCTGGGTTCTGCCTATTTGGAGCTACAGGCTGCAAAAGGCCCATTTGAACCAGTTTGGGAAAGAGGCTAAAATATGACTCACCAATGGGTGTGAATTTAGTTTTTCTTGGTGGTTCGCGGGGACAATTATTTTATTGGTAGTTATTATGGGGAGGACGTGGATTATATGGGGCTTGGTTAGGAGGGTTATTTCTGGGAAGTGGAGCTCTGTTCTGATTATATTGTTGTGGTGGACGAGTGTATAGCTGAGCATTTATCACTGCATAGGGATGAGGAGATATAGCATAGACTGCATCTTGATGAGGATAATAATGTTGTGGGCCCCGGAAGGTGAGCCTGAATAATCCTTGAACCGTCGAGATCTTTTTAATCTCAAAGCCATCATGGCCCCCTCTTCTTTATTTTTCTTGCTTGCTAAGCCTCCTGAGTCGCTCTGAATGGCTTGGGAGGTGGCTCTTAGAGCTGACTGACTCAAGATACGGCCTGTTTTTAAGCCATTTTCTACAATTTCACCAATCTTGATGGCCTCCACGAACGGTTTGCCCATGGAAGACATCATATTTGAAAAATAATCGGCATCTTGGGCCTGCAAGAAAACACTGACCATTTCGGTTTCATCCATAAGGGATTTCACCCTGGAAGCCTGTTCACGCCATTTAATGGCTTATTCTCGGAAGCTTTCAGAGACTTTCTTTTAAAGGTTGGATAGAGAATTTCTGTCCGGAGCTATGTCCACATTATATTGGAACTTTCTCACAAAATCCTGGGCTAAATCATCCCATATGTGCCAACGGGAAATGTCTTGATCTATGTACCATTCAGAGGCAATCCCAGTGAGGCTTTCTCCAAAGTAGGCCATTAATAACTCTTCTTTTCTCCCTGCTCCTCTTAGCTGATTGCAGTATCGTTTCAAGTGGGAGATCGGGTCTCCGTGCCCATCATACTTTTCAAACTTGGGTGTCTTGAAACTCGTAGGCAGATGCACATGAGGGAACATGCATAGATCAACGTAAGACGCGCTCTTTTGGCCACTCAGGCCCTGTATATTTTTCAAGCTTTGCTCGAGGCTTCTCATTTTCCGTGTGATATCCTCTTGTTTGGGATTTCTCAAGATTCTCTCCTACTCCATAGGAGATTCAGATTGCGGATGCTGAGGATAAGAGTTCGGGGTGACCCGGGCAGTATCCAATTGGAACTGGGAGCTTGAAAAGTGAAGGTCGATGGCTCAAATCTTTGCCGAGGAAATGTTGGTTGTGCCATACCCGCAGAAGGTGGTGCAGTGAACACAACAGATGGAATTCTCAAAGATGGTGCCTGGGGCGAACCTCAGAAGGCATTCCGGTAAAGCTTGTTGTCATAGTGGGGAATCCGAATGGTATGAATGGATTGGGGGCTGAAATTGGAAGATTAGTAGTTCCTCTTGTCCTTGGGATCAACTGGGGGAAGCCAGGGATAGAACTAGGTGTCTCCCCGCCATTAGACCAAGAATCCCACATCTCCAACATGCGGCATCTTAGCCTTCTGTTCTCTTCAGCAGTTGCTGATTTCGATTGTGGGATAACCGATGTGGGGCTATCCTCTGGTTCGATGATAGTCAGATGACTTTCATAGGTCATTGCAATGTTTCCCTTTGATCTTGTGAAATAATGGTGTGGCGCCAGAATAACCCCCCAAAACCAACTACCTTAAAAATAAGACCTTACGCTCAATAGTAGACAACAAACGGGTTAGTTCGAGAGATTAACATATAGGGAATCACACGTTGAGGATGCAATGCACCTAATCAGCCAAGCATTTTCTAAGATGTTTTGTGACGGCTCTGTGTTTCATCCCGATTTTTTCACTCTTTTTCTTTCTTAATTATTTTCTTTTAGGGTTGTGATCGAATCATATGTAGATTGCCTATGTATCATGACGCTGCATGAATCAGATCATCACGTAGTTCAAGGAATAGATATAAAGTAACAAAGTGCAATTTTCATTTCATAAACATAACTCGTTTTTTCACTACAAGTAATTTTAAAGTACTGACAACCATAAACAGAAACAGTACAGACTCCAAACAAACGACAAAATGGCTTAAACTTCTAGAAAGCAATAAAATACAGACCCGAAAACTAAATCATCAAAAGTAAAGGAGGGTTTCTACTGATCTTCTCGGGGCATGTGGTGCATTGGCTGGTCTTTGTGCAGGCCTGTGTGAAATGTCTCCCTGAAGCCGATCCAGATCATCCATCAACTGGTGGACGAAAGTCATCATAGAAGCGAAAAACATGGAAGTAGTCATGTTTTCGCATTCATGACATTTCTCCACGACACAGTCGGCTATTTCTTTAATTCTGATTCTGATGATCCCTTTCTCCTGAAGCAGGCGCCCAATTTGTTGTGCCCGGGGTTCCAACACTTGTGTGTTTGTGTTGTTCTGGTCCTGTAGTTTTTGCAGTGTTCCTTCTAACTGGCAGAGTTGTGCATAGCAGTGCTCTCTTTCTGTTTTAAAGTCTTTGGTCTGCTGGACCATTTCATTCCCTAGGGCAAACAATTTTTCCTTTAGGATTGTCATTTCTTTACCATACTTTTGTCTCAAATGATGGGCATGTTCTTCTGCTCCCTTGGCTAAATTGGTTTGGGCATCTAGCAGGTCCTTTTCAGCTTTTGTCAAATCAGCTGCATAATCGTGAACCGTCATCCTTTGGTTGCTGATGATATTTTCATCCCTTTCACTTCTCACAGGTGCTTCGGCATCCATTCTCAAACTCTGGAGTTGGGCACGGAGTGCCTTGTTCTCTCGGGTTAACTGTCTTTTTTCGCCTTTAACTACCCGTTCCTGTAAGTCATTGTCGAATTCGAGATTTCTCAATTTTTCTTTCAAAGTGCGGATAGTGGCTTGATATTCTTTTTCCTTCTCTCCCCAAGCTAACCTTTCTTGAATTTTATCATAAAAAGCCTGAACATGAGGCCTTTTGGAAGGCCTTTCCGGCTCGGGTTCTGGTTCTTCATCAATGCAATTCCTCTTTTCAAACCATGCTGCATAACCCGGATCTACTTCTCCTTTGGCAAGATCAGGCACTTGAGTATCTTCTTTCAAATACCGACACCCATTCCAATTTTGTTGAATCAAGGCTTCAGGTAATGGATCTTCAGGGTGTAATTCAATAACCTGTGTACTCAAGTCTTCATCCTCAAGTACTATTTGATATCGTCCCAATTGCCTCAGGACCCTTTGGGGTGCATAGGGTTGGACAGTTTTTAGGCCCATTAACAACAAATGATTCCTTGTAGCTGACATGTGTATAACCTCCCTGACCGGAAGACATCCTAGAGTCCACTCTATTTGATTTTCCCGTAAAGTTCTCAAATGATCAATCCAAGATTCAACCCCTTCCGGGGAATTGTAATCATTTACTCTTTCTTCTTAGCTTTCGATGAAGTTGGTTTTGTCAGGACCATAGCTCATGAATTTCGGGTGATGGCGAAGGTGTTTGATTAGCCACATTTGGAGAATAATGTTGCAACCTTCGAAGAATGTTTTCCCAGACTTGCACTGTGTTAAGGCCCGGTAGATATCGGACAGTATGAGTGGAGCCAGTGTGTGATCTTTTTTCTCAGTCAAAACTTGGGCAATTCTAGCCATACGAACATCAATGGCCCCTTTTGCATTTGGAAAGACCATGACAACCAGGAATGCCACTATGAAGGCCAATCGGCGGTGAATTCTCCAAGTATCGTTGTATTGTTTGTTGTTTAGACCCTTTTCATGTGTTTCGAACCCATCTGGAAATCAATCTAGAGTACAAGAAGTAGAACGAGGAACAACCATCAACCACCGGCTCTTTCTGAGTTGTTTGTTGATGTGTAGCAAATCAAAGAGACGGTGTATTGACATGGGACTTGGGAAGATAAGTTGTTGGTTCCTCAAATCCCGACCAAAACATGTATACCCTGCTATTTCTTCCAGGGTAGGAGTGATCTCGAAGTCTGGGAAACGGAAGACATTGTGAACCGGATCCCGGAAGGTCACTAAAGCTTTGATTAAGTCATCCCTTGGTTTAACCTTCATGATGTCAATGAGAGCCCCCAATTGTTCAACTACCCATTCTTTACCCTTTTTTGTCTAGGGCATGCCACCACATTCGGAGTTGTAGTGGAGCTTCCTCTACGATTTTCAGTTGTGGATTCTGAACAGTACTCATTTTGCACCTGTGAACGGGTAGGGTTGAGGTTGCTTCTAATTTTGAAAGAAAAAGACCAACAAATTCTTTTTACAAAGACCAGTTTTAATTTTCAAAAGACACCTCACCTAAAAGTGGCTATTTGCACAACATTGACCAAAACGGTCATTTCTGCTAAAGTTTCCCCTTCTTACTTTTGAATAAAGTTTTGAGGCCCGGGTAGGGCACTTTTCTAGGAAAAGTGACAGACATGTCCATTCTTAGCGGAAATAGCCCTTCGATAATGTAAGGTGTTCTAAGGCTATTTTGGCAAGAACGGTACAAGGCTTAACCGAAGTTGGGTCGGTTTTATTTCGACTAATGGACTTATTTTGTTTATTTTTGAAAAGTGGGGTCGGCACCGATAAGGTTTTGCCTACGTATCTCATGCCCGGTGAGAATCAGACTCGCGTAGTCGATTTTGACATGACTTGAAAAATATGACGTCGACTCATTTTTTGAAATTCTTTTTCTCCTCTTTTTTCGAAAAATTTGGCAGATTTTCGAGGTTTTTTTGAAATATCGGGGTTTTTCAAAACTGGTAAATTTTCTATCCTCCCTCACTCTTCGTTTTTCTGTTATTCTTCTTTCTTTAGTCGGTCAACACACAAACCGAAACAAATAATGTACACATAGCAGGTAAGATGCATCAGGATGGTCTTTCGTTTCGGGTACACCTGTCCTAGACGGACCCAACCCCTGTGTTGAGTCCCCTAAGTCAAAATGCACGTGATGCAAATAATCGTTCCTACTAGGGATACGACATGAGGTTTTTTCATTCTAGGTTTAAACCTATGGCTGTGTTCTAAACCTGGCTTACCCGAGCGGACAACTCGAGCCGAAGTGGGAGCGACGTACTGGGAGCACGAAAGGCTATACGCCCTAGTGGCTGATCCATCCTCGTTCTTACTAGGTATGACTTCTAACAGAAAGGCGGTACACGCGAACGTGTGCACCAATTTTTAGGAGACTCAGAAGGGAGGCGTAAGCAGGCAGTTTAAATACAGTTCAAATAAATATCAATGAAGTAAATAAATGACAATTAGCACATTAGGCACAAAAAGAAAATAATATCAACAATTAATCAAATCAAGTAAAATCAAATTAACAAGATCGGATTCTTGAACCCTGAACTAGAGATTCTGGGTTCAATCCCCAGCAGAGTCGTCAGAGCTGTCACACCTCCTTTTTCCCGAAAGGCTGGGGGTAAGGGAGTTTTTCCAATTTAAGTAACATAATCGAATTTGGGATTATTATTTCTTTTTTAATTTCAGAGTCGCCACTCGGATTTTTTACAGTATTCCGAGACACTCTTTATTTATTTTTTAATATCCCAAATAGAGGAAATTTTGACTCCGTTAAAAGTCTGCGAACTAGAAGACCGGGTAAGAAATTCTGTTAACTCGTGAGAAGGTGTTAGGCACTCCTGAATTCCGTGGTTCTAGCATGATCGCTTAATGATTTACACTTGGCCCAAATTGTTTAATTACTGATTTTAATACCTACGTGCATTTTACATTTTTACCGCTTCTAATTATTCATTTATATTTAAAGAATTATCTTAATACGGGTTACGTATGCGTATACCCGCTTTAATTGATGCGTCAAAAATCATGTCACGCGGACGTGTACATAATTCACGACACTTGATTCATTTAAGAAAATCAAAATCACGTCACGCGAATATGTACGCAATCACTTTAATAATTTGAAATTCGCTCCTAAAGGCATCTCTACAAATGTTCAATTTTTTTTTTTGAAATTTTATTTGTGTCACGCGAACGTGTACACAATTTTTAGAAAATATTCGTTATAAGAAAGTTATTTCATTTCAAAGTTACGCGAATATACTTTGATTTTTTAAGTTTGAGAATTCTAAGTGTATCAATTTCCTAACTAAGAGCGGGTCTAAACGTTTTGCTATTTTTGAAAGATTGTCTTCCTAAGTCATTTGTAAGGTTAATGTAGAGGTCAAAGAGGTATTTGGACTACCATTAAAGGTCTTTCAATAACTAAGTTGTTATAGGTCCAAAATAAGGATATGGGTTGTCTAAATGTATTGTAAATCTGGCCCAGTTTCGTGTTAAGCACACTGGGTCAGTCACGCTTCCAGCAATTATAAGGGAATAATATAATCGGTCCAGTTTTGAATTTAATTTATACAAAAAAAATGTTACATAGAAAAATCATGGCATTTAAATTTTAAGTTAACAGTATTAATGAGATTTCTAATTAATTCAGGATTATGTTAGTTTTTAGGGACTAAATAGAGTATTAACCTATTGGTTTTTACACCCCAGGCCCAATGGCCTAAGATCCAGACTGATTCAGGCTTATTGGGATATTTTATAAGTCTTGGCCATCTTCTATGGTATTCATTTTGAAGACATGAAAAGTTTGAGTTTCAGATCAAATTCACAAGGGGGGAGGGGGGGAGGGGGGGGAACGAGGTTACTGGACATAAAAAACTTTCAAGGAAAAATGGTCCAACTCATAATATTATAATAGGAATCTAGAATTAAACAAGGAAAGTGAATAGTAACCTTACATGACTAATTAAATCTAAATTACAATTTTATCCAAATAAAAAAGCAATGTCTTAGACTACAATAATCGATACTGCATTAAGCTTTAATCGACCCAAGACCATCCGCTATTCTAGCTATAGACTCAATCACCTGTAAACTTTATACTCAATATTTGAAAATAACATTGTTATGGGATGAATCTGACCAACTGGTGGCCAGATTCACATCGTTAATGCAGTTTCAAACATGAAATTACTATGAACAGCATTACTACTCATAAAAAATCTAAATAGACCTAACCAAGCAATATATTCATGCTGACAGGAAAACAAACAAGCCAAACATAACTGAATTCAGCTAAACACAAAAAAAACATAAACATTTGAGCAAAATTTAGGCCAGAAGTTATATTCCATAGAGAAAGGTATAGTTACATACCTATGAATTAGAGGAAAAACAACAAAAAGATGACCAAATAAAGGACAAGGAAATTGAGAGTTTTGAGCTTAATCAGCAACCAAACAACATCAAATAGCCCAGTGTAATAATACCCAGAATACCAGCTAATATATATCCAGTTTTAAACAGAAGTCCACAGCAAAAGAACCTAGAACTAAACAGGACATTGCAACCAGATTTTTGGCAATGATAGAAGGAGTTTTCTAGAAATTTTTGTTCAAGATTAGTATGAGTGAACAGAAAAACCCCTGAATCTTTCTTCAAATGATTTTTGTATCCATTTTTGAGTATTTTCAGAATGTTTTTTTTTTGTGTATGTTTTTTCAAAGTAGTAGTGTATTTTCAGAACAATGTAGGAGGTTTTTAGAATATGTAGGAGATTTTCATAATATATAGAAGATTTTCATAATGTATTCTGTGAAAATAACCTATGAGTATTTTTAGAATCTAATCTTGTGAGTGAATTTTTAGAATGTGAAATATATATAATGTGTGTGAGTAATCTGTAAGTATTATTTTAAAAGGTATATCTATATATGTGTGTCTTTTCAGAAATGTGTAGTCTATATATATAGGCTTCCTAGGTGAACATCTTTTTTAGGAATATCCTTATCCTAAATCTAAAATAGTACTGTCCTTCCTAACAGCCCTGGTACAGCTGTCCCTCTTATCCTATTTTCAGCATCTTAACAACTAGGATAGCAGTACATTTTTCTAGAAGCTTCTTCTATTTTTTTACCCTTTTTACTTCTGAAATTTTACTTTTTACCCAGAATTCTGATTTACTTAGCTTTCTTATTTTATTTTGGGTCCTTTATCTTTATTCTAGAAGTTTCCTAGGTAGTTACAGCTGAAATTCTTCAACTAGAATTCCTAAATTACCCTGAAACACCCCTGTAATTATCCCTTATTATTGAGGGCTTTGGGCCATCAGTTGTCCAATTTGGGCCTAACCAATTTGGCCTCCTTTGCCAAGAACTGACCATTATTAAGTTCCTGAAATCAGGTAACTCAAAACAGCCTATATTAAACTATAAGCCTAATTAAATTGACTAAATGGTCCTAATTAGGTAATTAGGCTTATTAATTAACACTAATGAAGAAGCTGAATATTGACTTCTTCAAAAGTAATTGAAACAATCCCAAACAAAGATTAGTAATTAAACCTAAGTGATCATTTTCAGAACCTAAACCAGCCTAATTTAGGTCATCCTAATGTTCATGATTGACTAACAAATTCAAATTAATTTACTAAATCAGAAATTAAGTCTAAATGAACAATTCAAGTAAACCTAAGCATGCACAATTACTACAGTTTGGAAACAATTACTTAACACAATATCAGAACCTCAATGACTACTTTTAAACAGAAAACATTAAGGGAAATAAGACAAAGAAAAGTATGAAAAAATTTAAACTGAAATAATTAATTAACAATAACCAGAAGTTAAACCTAAACTGCATGAATCAGAAATCGAATCAAGGCCAAGTAATTCACATCACCCTAAAATATGTATGATTAACTATAACGGAAATAGATTAATTAACACATATTAGGAACTAACAAAAGGGAAAATAAGACAACATGAAACCCTAAGCTAGCAAGTCAGTATCAATTAATCAGCATTTAAACCTAACAACAGAGAAACAACATAAAAGAAAACATAAATATGCAAACCTAAGCTATCGACTCAGAATCAACAAAGATCATGAATTTAAACAAAATAAGAAGAGAAATAAGACTAAACAGTTTAGAATCAATCGGCAAAACCAGAAATTAAATCTAGGTGACTATTTTCAAAACAATAAACAAAGAAATAGAGTAAAAAAGGTACCAGTCTGGTCAGAAAAGAGTTGGCCAGAGTTTCGCCGGATTCCGGCGAGTTTGAAAATGATTCAAACTTGCATGAATCGATGGATCTTGTCAAGAGCCATCGACTCATGTGAGTCTGAACGACAGGACTGCTCGAAATCATCCAGTATAGGTTTATAGGGTTTTCAGATTTTGGATTTGAAATTCGTCGAGATTGAGTGATTTTTTGGGGAAATCAGTGAGGGATTAGGGTTGAGGGGAAGAAGGAGATGGCCAGGGGTGAATTTGATTTGATTTGGAGGTGGTCCGCCGCCGTGAGGCGATTTTCGGCGGCGGAGCCGGTGGAGGGTTTGAGGGAGGCTAGGGTTTGGGGTCTAGGAGAGATGGGAGTGAACGGGGGGTAGGGGTCCGTTAGGACAGTTATATAAGAAGGGGATGGGTGATTTATGAGTCGTTGGATCAAAATAATCCAACGGCTGGGGTTAGAACGGGGCTAAACGGGGTCGTTTTGGGAGTGGTGGATTGGACCAGATTGGGAAATTGGGTTGGGGGTGTATTAAGGCTAATATATAAATGGATTGGGCTTGGTCTGCAATTGGCCCAGTCCGTTTCAATATTTATCTTTCTTACTAATTCCTAAAACAATTTTATTTTAATCCTAGTTAAATCACTAAAATATATGAATTAATTCTAACACAATTTAATTTAATCATAATGTAACTAATGAGTCAATTTTAAAAGTACAACCATTAATTAATACCAATAATTATTGAAAGAACAAATTTTTGTAATTCTCTTCTAATAATGTGATTAGATTATGCAACTAAATATTAAATTGAATCAAAAACCTAATAATGCAAGATAGCGAATGTTTTAAATATTTTTGTTATTTTTATAAATTTTAAAAGATAAAATGTAACCATAACTGCAAATAATTCCTAAATAAACACCAAAATTCATACAAAAATCCAACAACAAATAAAATTAATTTAATTATTAATTTTTGTAGGAGTATTTTTAATGGATGAAAAATTACATGCTCACAAGAAGAAGGTTTACGTTGGTGACGGCGTGTTAGGGCTAGCGTTAGGTAGAGAGAGTTGAGAGAGAGGGGTAGTGGTGACGGGGGTGAGAGGTGAAGATAGAGAGGGTTTAGGGGGGTCGTTTAGGTTTAATTTAGGTAAGGGAGATCCAGACCGTTGATCAAAATGATGTCTTAACGGGATTGGGCCAAATTAAAAGGGTTTTGGGCTTGTTTGAAAAGGGTTAGGTCTTAAAATAAGGAGCTATTTATTAAATGCCCAAGTAATTAAATAAAAATTAATTTATAAAATAATTAATAAATTATAAAAATAATTTTCATGCATAGAAATGTTTTAAACTAATTATTCAACATTTCAAATATACAATGAGCCACTTTTTGGTAAAATAACGCAATAAAGTATGCATGGGCTATTGCAATTGTAACCAAAAGTGTAAATCTCGCCATTTATGAAATAATTTGAACTTAATATGACTATAAATAGTAATATTAAATCAAAAAATATTTTAAAATCATTTGTGATGTAATTTTATAATTATTTATATAAAATAAAATACTAGGGCAAATTAATTTAAAAGTATAGAAATTATGAAAAAATAACGATTGATGCTAATGCATGGTTTTAAAGGCATATATTCATTAAAAATATTATAGGGAAAATTGGGTATCAACAGATGCCCCGGGAAGGATGAAAGAGTTGTCGGGTAAAGATATGATGTCCAATTTTGACCGAGTAAGATGGTTTGAGAGATTTAGGCCGCACTCTGGTTTCTGAGATGCCTACATATCCCTGGTTTTACAGGAATCAGGCCGTGTGTAGTTCTGGATTTATCGGCGAAATATACCGATAAAGTCATCACAAGAACGAACACGAGATTTTGGAACAGGTGGAAAGATGGATATGGCGAGCGGTCAGGTTTGAGATAATATGAAGGAATTGGAGCAAGATTTCTCCTGCTAGGATAGCGGTTGCTTACTTGGTCACCAGCAAATAAAGAGATTCTACAAACATATATTTGTGCAAAATTTAAACATGATGTAGATTCCCTTCAGACCATGAAAGTTGTCTTCGGACGGTTAAGGATGACGTATTTAGAGCATGATGTCTTGGGCCATAATTTGTTCAGTGATGGATTCGCGGGCCATGAATATGGTGCCTCCGAACCATGACGCCTTTGAATAATGATATGCAAATTCGAGAGATCCTCGGGCCATGACATGGTGTCTTCTGTCTATGAGGATGATGCCTTTAGACTATGACACCTTTGGACAGGTTGGCGATATTTCAGCCCATGAGATGCAATAATATGATGTCAACAATACAAGGCTTAGTCTTGTGAAATTGAGGGCAGAGCTTAGCCCGAAGGAGAGCAAAATAGATAATGCCGGAGAGACAACACTTAGTCTCAGCGAAAAAATATATATTGGAGGCAGAGCTTAGCCTCATGCAGGTATGGAGACAGAGCTTAGTCTCGTGCAGGATGCGGGACTGGGCTTAGTCCCATGCAAGATGAAGGGAGAGCTTAGCCTTATGTAGATATGGAGGCAGGGCTTAGCCTCATGCGGATATGGGGGTAGAGCTTAACCTTATGCAAGAAGCGGGATAGGGCTTAGTCCCATGCAGATGAAGGCAGAACTTAGCTTATGAAAATATGGAGGCAGGTCTTTGCCTCATGCAAGTGTGGCGGTAGAGCTTAACCTCATGCAAGATGCGAGACATGTCTTAGTCCCATGCAAATGAAGGCAGAGCTTAGTCTTATGCAAATGTGGAGGCAGGGCTTAGTCTCATGCAAGTATGGAGGTAGAGCTTAACCTCATGCAAGATGCGGGACAGGGCTTAGTCCCATGCTAATGGAGGCATAGCTTAGGGAGGTTGGTTCGTGCCTCCGTCGGCTTGCTTAACTTGCTTGCTCGGTCTAAAGATCATGTTCAAATCATTAGGGTAGCGTTGGCTAAACAAAGTTATTTTACAGGCAAGCATGCATAGTTTTCGAAGACATAGTAAAAAATATTATTTTAGAAATTGGTTAGATGAACCAGTGACTGTGACACGATCCGAGACATTGTGACTTCTCTTGCTGTGGAATTTTGAGGGTCCTCCTCAAAAGTCTGGCCTAGTTAGATGGATTGACATCTCTGACTGTTGCACATGCTGCGATTGGCTGAACTTGCTTCGGAATTTTGAGGGCCCTCTTCTGCCTAGTTTCAGATTGTGGCGGAAATAAGATTTTTGTTGAATTATGATCGAACCCACATGGATGCCTACGTATCCCCTCTTAAATGGGAATCTGGTCGAGCTTAGTTCAATTTACATCATATGAGGAAAGCATAAAGAGTTACACATAGTATCACTTGATTGCATCTAGGTTGATCGGTTTTGGCCAGACTTCTCCGTCTATTTGTGCAAGTATGAGAGCTCCTCCTGTCAATACTCTTTGAACCATGTAAGGACCTTGCCATTTGGGAGAGAATTTCCCTTTGGCTTCATCCTGATGCGTAATGATCTTCTTCAACACCAGCTGCCCCAGTGTAAACTGTCTCGGCTTGACCCTTTTGTTGAAGGCTCTGGACATTTCGTTCTGATATAGTTTCCCATTACACACTGCATTCATCCTATTTCCGTCTATGAGGGCTAGCTGCTCATAAAAGCTCCTTATCCATTCTGCATCGCTGAGCTCAGCTTCTTGTATGATTCTTAAAGAAGGAATCTTCATTTCTGCAGGAATTACAGCTTCTTTACCATAAACCAACAAGTAGGGAGTTGCCCCGGTTGATGTGCAGACTGTGGTACGATAACCAACAAAGTGAATGGCAACTTCTCGTGCCACTGTTTGTGATTTTCTACCATCTTTCTCAGTATCTTCTTGATATTCTTGTTGGCGGCTTCTACAGCTTCATTCATCTGAGGTCTGTAGTTTGTGGAATTCTTGTTCTTGATTTTGAAAGTCTCACACATGGCCTTCATTAGATCGATGTTGAGATTGGAGGCATTGTCAGTGATGATTGATTCTGGACCTCCAAATCGACAAACAATCCGGTCGCGAACAAAGTCTGCCATGACTTTCTTAGTCACCGCCTTGTAAGATGTTGCTTCGACCCATTTGGTGAAGTAATCAATAGCTACCAAGATGAACCAGTACCCGTTTGAGGCGGTGGGCTCGATTGGACCAATGCCATCCATCCTCCAGGCGGACGAATGGCCAAGGTGATCTTGTTGCATTGAGCTCATTTGGCGGCACTTTTATCATATCTGCATGTACTTGACATTGGTAGCATCTTCGGACATACTGGATGCAATCTGTTTCCATGGTCATCCAGAAATAACCGTCCCTAAGTATCTTTTTGGCCAAGATAAAGCCATTCATATACGGGCCGCAGGTCCCAACATGTATTTCCTCAAGTAGTTTAGAAGCTTCTTTCGCATCGACACACCTTAGCAATCCCAAATCAGGAGTTCTTCTGTACAGGGTTCCTCCGCTGTGGAAGAAACTGTTGGACAACCTCCGACGCGTACGTTTTTTAGTATGATTCGCATGTTCTGGGTATTCTCCCTTTGCCAAATATTCTTTGATGTCATTGAAACAGGGTTTCCCGTATGTTTCCTCTTCAACATGGGCACAATATTGTATTGGTAAAAATAGGCTTCACACGTGTATTAATTCAGATGACAAGGCAATCCATGTGGAGCAATGAAAACATGACAACTGGCCGTGACTTTACAAAAAGGTACGAGACAAAAAGGAACTGAATATGATACCCACGAGGCAATTAGATATGGGAACCTTAATCTAATTGAGGATTTGAAGAGACACGGTCAGAATGAATCAAGGCAGAATAAAGGGCAGATACAAAGATCTCCAATCAATGAGCCAAACGTTACATAATCTTCACGCAACAGTTACGATTAACCATTGTAACGTTACATTAATGTCATTATTAGTAATTAATGCTCAATCATTAAGAAGAGTAGGCGTTATATTGAGAAATTCCCTACAAAAGGGAGTAAAATATAACTTGTAGAGACATGTTCGAACCACTATTGAAATACACTTACTTTTACGCATCTCTGTTGCTTTCTATTTACAAGTCTTATTATACTTATCGGCTTATTTTATTGGTTATCAGATTCCCGAGTACTTCTTAAAATAGCTTTGCAGAGAATCTAATTCTTTGGTTAAACAAATTGGTTTCGTTACCGGGAATCTGATAATCTTTGTTTTCTCACAAATAATTTTTCGTGAATCATGTCGAACGCCAATGAGAACATCCAATAGACAATTGGAATCCCAGTTCCATCACCTCAGGGATCCCCACAAGGTGCAAGGGACCAATCTCTAGGGAGGTCAATAACTCAAAATGATGAACACACTGGAAATGAACAAACAGGAGAACAAGACCCTGTGAAGAAAAAGGTTGGCGAATACTTAAATAAAGCTCAAGAAGCTTTCATCATGGAGCTACCAGCTGTATCACCTACGCCTCCTCCAAACAACACCGCAACTGTGGAAAATCCACAATCCGGATTAGCAAACTCAGGAAGTAGAGGCACTCCAATGAGTCTCTTGAAACAAGACCAGGTATGTCTAATAATTCAGATTTACAATCTTTATTACTAACCCTGCAGAAACAGGTGAAGGAACAAAACGATCTTATCGAGCAAATTCCTGGAGTACCACATGTCATCAAGGGTATTGACATTGATAGATATTCTCAACAACCTTGGAATCCAAGTGATAACTAGGAATTTTACCTGGTTTTACACTCTATCTTGCTTAATTTTTGGATGCAATTGTACACAAAATAGTCCCAAAGGCTTACGTGTTGTGCTTGTTGCAGGGTTTAGCCAAAAAGGATGACAAATAGTCAAAGATCTGCTTAGAAATGAGTGAAACTTGCACAAATACCAAGAACAACCAAAAAGCCAAAGTCAAATCGACCACCGCGGACCGCGGTCCACTTTATGCGGTCCGCGGTGGTGAGATTCAGAGAGTTCATTCCCAAGGCAAACATCATCGTGGACCGCAGTGGTGAGATACAGAGAGTGGTTTTCCAAGGCTAATATCACTGCGGGCCGCGGTTCATTTTACGCGGTCCGCGGTCATGAGATTCAAAGACCCTAGAACTTGAAGCCCAGATGACCACCGCGGACCGCAGTCCTTTCTTCGCGGTCCGCGTTGAAGCCATCACGATGGTCCACGGCCGCGCTGACCCTGCAGGGGCATTTTTGTCCGAAATTTTTGGCTGAGTATAAATAGTTTCTTTTCTTATTTTTTTAGGGTAAGCTTTGTATCAAATATATTTTGGGAGCTCGTTGGTGTTTTTCTACAGCAAGGTTTTGTAATTTTAGCTAGATTTCAACATTGAATCCTCAGTTTTATTTTATAATTCAATTACATGGGTTTTGCTCCATCTATTTCCTTGATTTCTTCATTGATTATGAGTAGCTAAACCAATTAGCTAGGGTTGTGGCTCAACCCTAGTGTGGGTATTTAATGGGTTCTTTAAATTAGAGCTTAGATGTTTATGGGTGACGAATATTTGGGTTGATTTGTGGTTTTCTTGTTAAAATTAGTGGTTGCAAACACTAATTGGTATTCAACTGACTTGGGTCCTTCTTGATAAAGAGAACTTGAGTCTAGAAAATCAACCCAACAAGGAATTGGGACGAAATCATGAGAATTGATAGTCCCAATTAACGGGTTAAACCTCGAGATAGTAAAACCCTACTTGAGCCTATATTGCATGTGCAAATTTGACATCCAATTGACCTTGAGAAAGGAAATTAGGGCATAGCAACTCAAACTATCGAGAGGTATAGAGTGGGTAGCTTGGGCGCATTGGTTATATCATAATTCCCCGAATAACATCTCTTCCTTAGATATTAGAATCCGTTATTTACTCGCCTTGGTGAAAGTCATGACCCTAGTGCCTTTATCAAATTAGAAAACAACCCAAAAAGACAATAGTTAGCTCAATTGCAATTATAGTAGCCTAATTCATACTTATAATATAAAACCCAAAATTATGAGAAGTGTAATCGATAACACGAAACACTATTAGATCTCTTAGAAACTCAACTCCAAAACATAACTCTTTGTGGAATCGATCCCGGCCTTTCGGGTAAAATATGCACCAACCCTCATCTTGCTACTTTAATAGTAGTGTGGGTGAGAGCCGATCACTTTTTGGCATCGTTGCCAAGGAGTTATACGGTGTTGACTATCTACGTGAATAGTAGTGTTAAGTGTTTTTTCTTTCCTTCTATTTTTAACGTTTTTGTTGAATCTATTCAGGTGCAAAAGGAGGATCCCCTAGGAAACTTTATTGTGGGGGAGGAGGTATTTGATAACCAAGACGATGAAATAAATCAAGTACCACCTCAAAGAAGGGGCCGACATGCCAATATTCAAGAGGACATTCCAGACCCTCCCTCGCCACCAACTGCCAGAGCCTCCCCTCGGGTCCTTCCAAACGATGGGTATGCTAGTGCCATTGTCCCGCCGAGAATTTGGGTGGGAAATTTCCAAATTACCAATGTGATGTTGACACTCTTAGAGCAGCGGGGTTATTTCACTGGAGCCGCACATCAAAATGCTTACTAATATCGTAAGGGATTCGTGGATACCTGTTCGGGTAGTAAACAAATGAATGTCTCGGAGGATGCATTGAGACTTCGATTATTCCCCTTTTCTCTTCGAGGGAAGGCTTTTGATTGGCTCGAGCGGCTTCCCAACCACTCAATATCTACTTGGGATGAGCTCGCAGACAAGTTTATTGCTAAATGTTTCTCCCCAAGTCATATGGCGGCGCTCATAGATGAAATCTTGGCCTTTATGCAAGAACCCAACGAGCCTTTGCATGAGATATGGGAGACATGCCGGATCATGGTTAAGGAATGTCCAAACAACGACATGATTGAAGCCATGATCCAGCAGACTTTTTACCGAGAGATTAACACTGTCAATCAATGTGTGGTCAATCAGTTGGTTGGTGGAAACTTCATGAAATTGACTTACCCCGAGGCATGTGAGGTATTAGATGAGATGGTTGACACATCGTCAGCTTGGCAAAGCAGAGCAAACGTACCTCAGGGTGAGTCCGGTGTCAATAGTCTTCATAAAGAGATCCAAGAACATGGACCAGCAATTGTCGAGCTCACTACCACTATGAACCAACTTGCCAAAGCCCAACTTCAACAATTGCAAGGGCCAAAGAAAGTAAATTCCATGGAGGGATTGAATATGTTGGTGAATCAAAGAAGACCTCGGGGAAATCAAAATCAAAGCAACAATGATCAGGGTGACCAAGGGTCAAGTGGATATAGTCAAGAAGAGCAATACAATGACCAAGAAGAGGATGTTATGTATGCTAATAATAACCAGGGTCAAGGAAACAGTCAAAGAAACAATCAAAACTGGAGCAACCAAGGCAACAATCAAAGTTGGGGTAATCAAAGACAAAGAAATTGGAACAATAACAACAATGCACGAAACTGGGGGAACAACAATAATCAACAATGGGGGAACAACAATGATAACAATTGGAGTGGAGGCAACAACAACAACAACTGGGGTGGTAATGGTAGCCGGGGGTCAGGCTTTCAAAGGCCCCCGATGTACCAACAACCAAGCAATCCACCCCCGTACCAATCTCAAGGACAAAGCTCATCAAGCAATGATATGGGAAGAATTGAACAAATGTTCAAGCAGATGATGGAG
Organism: Nicotiana undulata; assembly: GCA_005239495.1. Taxonomy (NCBI): domain Eukaryota; kingdom Viridiplantae; phylum Streptophyta; class Magnoliopsida; order Solanales; family Solanaceae; genus Nicotiana; species Nicotiana undulata. The sequence goes on from ML280449.1 coordinate 219,370, forward strand.
CGAAATGCGGACTCCGATGCTCAGTTGGCCTCTCACAACACCTCCATTAGGAACCTTGAAGTACAAATGGGCCAAATTTCTCATGCCTTAAACACACGCCCAAAGGGTGCACTACCGAGTGATACGGTGGTGAACCCCAAGGGTGGGAACAATAATAATACCGGTCACGCCATGGCGGTGACCACGAGAAGTGGAAAAGGTGGTGAAGCAAGTACTTCTAGGCAAAAGCGAATTATTGATGATGATGAATTTCCCCATGATGAGTTTCCAATTGAAATTGAGCAAGTGGTGGAAGAGCCAACTTCCAATGAGGTGAGAATTGATATCCATGATAATGGGGAGGATTTGCAAAGGAATGTGAACCCGTCTAGGGAATACGTGATTGATATGCCGGAACCGGTGGTCCCACAAGCCAAGACACCATTGCCTAGAACCCCTCCTCCATACCCTCAACGGTTGGTGAAACAAAAGCAAGAGACTCAATTCAAGAAGTTTATTGATATGATGAAGAATCTTTCCATCAATGTCCCGTTGGTTGAAGCCTTAGAACAAATGCCCGGGTATGCTAAGTTCATGAACGACTTAGTCACGAAGAAGCGGTCCATGGAGTGTGAAACCATTAAGATGACTCACCAAGTGAGTGCCATAGTACATTCAATGGCACCAAAACTTGAAGACCCGGGAGCTTTTACCATTCCTTGCACAATCGGGAGTGTGGATTTTGCTAAAGCCTTGTGTGACCTTGGAGCGAGTATAAACTTGATCCCATACTTGGTATCAAAAACATTGGGGATTGGGAAACCTAGGGTGACCTCCATGCATTTGCAAATGGCGGATAAATCGAGGAAGATGCCCCTAGGGATAATTGATGATGTGTTGGTGCGGTGGACAAATTTATTTTGCCCGCGGATTTTGTCATATTGGACTACGAAGTGGATTATGAGGTCCCCATTATTTTGGGAAGGCATTTCCTTGCAACGGGGAAGGCCTTAGTTGATGTGGAAGCCGAGGAGCTCACTTTTCGAGTGGCAATGAAAACGTGGTGTTCCATGTGTATAAATCAATGAAGCAGCCCAACAGTACAGAAGTATGCTCTTTCATGGACCTCGTCACTGAGGTGATTATTGATGATGCAAACTCTATGATTCATGTTGATAATCCAGTGGAGGCTGCCTTATTGAACCACAAGGACACCATGGTAGATGGTTTTCTTGAAAGTACCAATGCCCTTCAAGGCATGGGATCTTACTCCTATGGTCCATGAAAGGTATCATTGGACTTGGAGAACCGGAAGACTCCTCCAACAAAGCCTTCAATTGAAGAGCCCCCAACTTTGGAGTTGAAGCCACTACCCTCCCACCTCAGGTATGAATATCTTTGTCCCTGTCGCACTTTGTATGTCATTATTTCCTCTTGCCTAACGCAATTGCAGGTAGACTCAACTTTAAATGTGTTAAGGAGAGGAAGAAAGCAATAGGATGGACTCTTGCAGACATTCGGGGAATAAGCCCCGCTTTTTTCATGCACAAAATCATCTTGGAGGATTGAGAAAAGCCTTCCATAGAACACCAATAGAGGATCAACGAGGCAATGCAAGAGGTGGTGAAGAAAGAAATCATTAAATGTCTTGATGCAGGGGTTGTCTACCCAATTTCGGATAGCGCTTGGACCTCTCCGGTCCAATGTGTTCCGAAGAAGGGTGGAATGACGGTGGTCCAAAATGATAAAAATGAACTCATTCCAACGATAATGGTCACAGGATGGCGGGTGTGTATGGATTACCTCAAGCTCAACAAAGTGACCCGTAAGGACCATTTCCCTTTGCCCTTCTTGGATCAAATGTTAGATAGGTTTGCGGGTCGGGCTTTCTACTACTTTCTGGATGGGTATTCAGGTTATAATCAGATTTGGATTGCCCCGGAGGATCAATAGAAGACCACTTTCACATTTCCTTATGGTATTTTTGCCTTCTCCCGAATGCCTTTCGGTCTTTGCAATGCACCCGCCACTTTTCAGCGGTGCATGATGGCGATATTTACATATATGGTTGAAGACCTCCTCGAGGTGTTTATTGATGACTTCAGTGTAGTTGGGGATTCCTTCGATGAGTGTTTGAGCAATCTTGACAAAGTCCTCGCTCGATGAGTGTTTGAGCAATCTAAACTGGGAAAAGTGCCATTTTATGGTGGAAGAAGGAATAGTGTTGGGTCACAAAATCTCGAGGAATGGTATTGAAGTGGACAAAGAAAAAATTGAAGTGATTTCTAAGTTTCCACCTCCAACTTCGGTTAAGGGAGTCCGGAGCTTCCTTGGGCACCCCGGGTTTTATCGGCGTTTCATTAAGGACTTCTCTAAGGTGGTCAATCCTTTGTGCAAATTATTAGAGAAATATGCCAAATTTCATTTTGATGAGAATTGCATGAGTGCTTTTGAATTGTTGAAGCACAAGCTCACCACAACTCCTATTATCACCATGCCCGATTGGAGCTCTCCTTTTGAGCTTATGTGTGACTCTAGTGATGTGGTTGTGGGGACGGTGTTGGTCCAGAGGGTGAACAAAATCTTTCACCCTATCTATTATGCTAGCGAAACAATGAACTCGGCCCAAATGAATTACACTGTCACTAAGACGGAGTTATTGACAATAGTCTTTGTGATAGAGAAATTCCGTCCTTATCTCATGGGTGCCAAGGTCATAGTTCACACTGACCATGCGGCACTCCGATATCTCATGACCAAAAAGGACTCCAAAGCGAGACGCATGCGGTGGGTGTTGTTACTTCAAGAGTTTGACTTGGAGATTCTTGATCGAAAAGGAAGTGAAAATCAAGTGGTCGACCATCTCTCTCGATTGGAGGAACAAGGTCGACCTTGTGATGTGCTTCAAATTAATGATAGTTCCCCGATGAAAAACTTCTTTCTATCTCAATGCAACAAATGCCATGGTTCGCGGACATTGCCAACTATCTTGTCACTGGTGTTTTTCCTTTTGAGCTCTCTTCTAACCAAAGGAATAAGCTTAGGAGGGATAGCATGGATTTCTATTGGGATGAACCATACTTATTCAAGATTTTCACTGACGGGGTCATTTGGCGATGTGTACCGGAAGAAGAATAAAGGTCGATTTTTGAGTTTTGCCACTCCTCACCTAATGGTGGTCATCATGGAGGGGCAAGGACTGCTTCAAAGGTGTTGAGTTGTGGTTTCTTTTGGCCTACATTGTACAAAGATGCCAGTGACTTGGTCAAGATATGTGATGAATGTCAGAGGGCCGGGGGAATTTCAAAGAAAGATGAGATGCCTCTCAATACTATTCTCGAAGTGGATATTTTTTATGTATGGGGTATCGATTTTATGGGCCCGTTTGTTAGCTCTTGTGGGAACACATACATTCTCGTGGTGGTGGATTATGTCTCCAAATGGGTTGAAGCAGTGTCTCTACCCAACAATGAAGCTCGGAGTGTTATTGAATTTCTCAAGAAGAGCATTTTTACAAGGTTTGGCACGCCTCGTGCAATCATTAGTGATGGGGGGTCGCATTTTTGTAATAAAACTTTTGACACTTTGCTTGCAAAGTATGGTGTCAACCACAAAGTTTCCATTCCCTATCATCCCCAGGCGAGTGGCCAAGTTGAAGTCTCAAACAGGGAAATAAAGAGTATATTGTCAAAGACGGTCAATGCAAATAGGACAGATTGGTCAAAGAAGTTGGATGACGCTCTATGGGCTTATAGAACTGCCTACAAGACCCCGATCGGTATGTCTCCGTACCGATTGGTTATTGGGAAATCTTTCCTTCTACCGGTTGAGTTAGAGCACAAGGCCATGTGGGCCTTGAGAAAGTTGAATCTTGAATGGGATGTGGCAGCCAATCTTCGTGTGGAGCAGTTTAATGAACTTGATGAATTCAGATTCCATGCCCACTCCAGTTCGTCCTTGTACAAGGACAAAATGAAGTACCTTCATGATAAGTATGCTCGTGGTAAGGAGTTCAAAGTAGGTGACTTGGTTCTCTTGTTCAACTCTCGGTTACGTCTATTTCCAGGAAAGCTTAAGTCAAAATGGAGCGGACCTTTTGAAGTTGTGTTTGTGACTTCGTTTGGTGCACTTGATCTAAAGAACAAAAGCTGGAAGATTTTCAGAGTTAATGGGCACAGGGTCAAGCACTACCTGGGTAAATTTGATGACAGTCATGTAGTGGCACTTCTACATCTCAAGTGAACATGGTAACATGCGTCGTGCCGCGACGTTAAATCGGGCGCTTCTTAAGAGGCAACCCATGTGTCTTTATTTTTGTTTTTCTTTGATTTTCTTGGTAGTATAGGACTCATGTTTGGACTAACAAGTGTTGGGATGTTTTAGGATTATTTTGATGCAGGGAAAAAATCTAAGTGTAGAAATTCCAGCTCTCTAAAGTTTGCATTGCGGACCGCAGTCGATTCTATGCGGTCCGCGGAGCTTGCATGTCCAAAAAGGCAGTCTCTGAAGTTTCCACCACGGCTGTGGTACCCTTTTTCGCGGACTGCGGTCGTCTTTGTACGGTCTGCGATGCCTGAGTGCGTACCGCGGTCACTTTTACGTGGTCCGCGGTGTCCTGCTTCAGAGAGGTTGGTAGTCTGATCCCACTTCACTACGGACCGCGGTCCTTTTTGTGCGGTCCGCGATCCTAGCTTCACTCAATTCTTTGTATCTGCTTCTTCTTTGTTCTCCAATCTATGCACTGTTGGATACTAACAAGCTTTAAATGAATCTTACTTACAGATTATGGTCCAATCAAGAAGAGGTGGTCGAAAACCAAGTGGCAAGGGAGAGTCTTCCCGGGGGAAAAGCCAAGGGAAAATCAAATTGACCCCCAAAGTCCGACAAGCTATGAAAGAGACAAGAAAAGCAATCTGGGCCATGGATAGAGCTGCTTCCCAATCGGGAAGTTAGTATGTACCCTCCAGAGGAGAGTCTTAAGAATCCATACCAGAGCACTACCCAGACTTTCCGGAGAGGTTTAGGTTGACCAATGAGCCCTCTGACTCTCCTCCTACCCAAGCATCCGCCCATTCTGAGTCGTCTGATGGCTCGGCTGCAGGGAGTGCCCATGAATACTCCACCTCACCTACATCATGTCTATCAGGTGAGCACTCAGGTGGGATTACTTCACTTGCTTTTTGTCGGATGCCAATGAACACCTTGTCAAGGAGTTTTACACAAACCCTGGCTTATCTGAAAAAGGTCTCCAAGGCAACCAAGGTGAGAAATCTAACTGTGCCTTTTAATGGGGATACATTGAACACATATATGAAATTTGATGATAAAGATGAGACAGAGTACTTAGAGAAGTTGAATAAGGGAGATGAGTCCCGTCATTGGCTAGCGGAGCACTTGGCCATCCCAGGTGAAACCCCTGACTGGTTGCAAGCAGGGAAGGTGATTCTCTGGAGAACACTGAACTTTGAGGCAAAAGGGTGGGAAAAATTTGTGTGTAACAGGCTAGACCCCACCTTCCATGAAAATTCTATTCCTCTCAGGCGGGCTGTTTTGATTGCTTCTATCATGGAAGGATACCCGATCAATGTCGGGAATGTTATGTCAAGTTTGGGGGAGTTGATAACTAGGGATTTTACCTGGTTTTACACTCTATCTTGCTTAAGTTTTGGATGCAATTGTACACAAAATAGTCCCAAAGGCTTACGTGTTGTGCTTGTTGCAGGGTTTAGCCAAAAAGGATGACAAATAGTCAAAGACTTGCTTAGAAAGGAGTGAAACTTGCACAAATACCAAGAACAACAAAAAAGCCAAAGTCAAATTGACCACTGCAGACCACGGTCCACTTTATGCGGTCCGTGGTGGTGAGATTCAGAGAGTTCATTCCCAAGGCAAACATCATCGCGGACCGCGGTGATGAGATTCAGAGAGTGGTTTTCCAAATCTAATATCACCGCGGGCCGCGGGCCATTTTATGCGGTCCACAGTCATGAGATTCAAAGACCCTAGCACTTGAAGCCCAGAAGACCACCGCGGTCCTTTCTTCGCGGTCCGCGTTGAAGCCACCGCGGACGTGGTCCCTTTTCTGCGGACTGCGGTGACCAAGTTTAGAGCCTAAATTTGTTGAGCCAAATAGCCTCACTGCGGCCGCGGTCCATCTTGCACGGTCCGCGGTGACCCCGCAGAGGCATTTTTGTCCAAAATTTTCGGCTGAGTATAAATAGTTTCTTTTCTTATTTTTGTTAGGGTAAGCTTTGTGTCAGATATATTTTGTGAGCTCGTTTTTATACAGCAAGTTTTTGTGATTTTAGCTAGATTTCAACATTGAATACTTCAGTTTAATTTTATAATTCAATTACATGGGTTTTACTCCATATATTTCCTTGATTTCTTCATTGATTATGAGTAGCTAAACTCATTAGCTAGGGTTGTGGCTCAACCCTAGTATGGGTATTTAATAGAATCTTTAAATTAGAGCTTAGATGTTTATGGGTGACGGATATTTTGGTTGATTTGTGGTTTTCTTGTTAAAATTAGTGGTTGCAAACACTAATTGGTGTTCAATTGACTTGGGTCCTTCTTGAGAAAGAGGACTTGAGTCCAGAAAATCAACCCAACAAGGAATTGGGACGAAATCAGGAGAATTGATAGTCCCAATTAACGGGTTAAACCTCGAGAGAGTATAACCCTACTTGAACCTATATTGCCTGTGCAAATTTGACACCCAATTGACCTTGAGAAAGGCAATTAGGGCATAGTCACTTAAACTACCGAGAGGTATAGAGTGGGTAGCTTGGGCGCATTGGTTATATCATAATTCTCCGAATAACATCCCTGCCTTAGATATTAGAATCTGTTATTTACTCGCCTAGGTGAAAGTCATGACCCTAGTGCCTTTATCAAATTAGAAAACAATCCAAAAAGACAATAGTTAGCTCAATTGCAATTATAGTAGCCTAATTCATAGTTATAATATAAAACCCAAAATTATGAGAAGTGTAAAAGAACACGAAACACTATTAGATCACCTAGAAACTCAACTCCAAAACATAACTCTCTGTGGAATCGATCCCGACCTTTCGGGTAAAAGCTGCACCGACCCTCATCTTGCTACTTTAATAGTAGTGTGGGTGAGAGCCGATCACCAAGTGCAGCACCCTTGCCTATTCCCAAGAAATTCAAAATGCCTGATATTCCAAAGTACGACCGGGACAACCGATCCACGTGATCATGTCACTGCTTTTACTATAGGAGTAAAAGGCAACGATTTGACTAAGCATGAAATTGAATCAGTGCTGGTCAAGAAGTTTGGACAGACCCTTACCAAAGGAGCACTAACATGGTATTTTCTTTTACTCGAAAATTTTGTTGACTCTTTTGCTGAGCTTGAAGATTCCTTTATAAAATCACATTCTGGCGCACAAAAAGTCGAAAATAGAATGGAGGACATATTCAAAATAAAACAAGGAGACACGGAGTTGCTCCATGAGTTTGTAGACAGGTTTCAACGAGAAAGAATGTTGCTACCAAGAGTGTCTGACAACTGGGTAGCAATGGCATTCGCAAGTAATTTAAATGATAGAAGCTCAGAAGCTACGAGAAGTCTCAAAGAAAGCTTGAGAGAGTTCCCAGCCACGACATGGAACGATGTCTATAACAGGTACAGCACCAAGTTACGAATAGAAGAAGATATCATTGCACAATCAAAAGCATAGGACAGGACCAATTCTAGACGCTTTGAGCCAGAAAGGATAACTGGTAAAAACATGTATGACCCATACATGGGACCTTCGGGGCGAGAAACTCGTTATAAATTTGAAAACACACGGTCAGATTACAGACCATCAAATAGAGATACGAGCTCATCTTCATCAAGATCCAGAAAGGATAGAGATGAACGAAATAGAAGTAGTGCGAGAATTGGAGACTACAATTTCAATGTAAGTACTTATGAAATAATTACAGTATTAAGAAACATGGGTGATAAAGTTCGATGTCCCAAAGAAATGAGGTCGAATCCAAAAAGGAATCCAGACTTCTGGTGCGAATTCCATAACGATCATGGACACATAATGTCAGATTGCAGGTTATTGCAAGGTGAGGTAGAACAGTTATTAAAACAATGCTATCTAACAGAACTGTTTAGTGAAAAAGGTAAACAGGCATATATGAAGAACAGGCAAGGGCCCCTAAGCCACCATCTCCAAAGAGAACAGTGAAAGTGATACACGGAAGAGAAGAGGTGAACGGTGTAATTTGCAAAAGAACAACCAAGTTCACAATCACCCACGGGAAGCGAACTCGTGAAACTTTGGAAGTAGACAACATATCATTCGATGACGCAGAAGCCAACGGATGATTGCTTCCACACAACGACGCACTAGTAATATCTCTAATTATACATGACACTAATGTGAAAAGAGTGTTGATTGATCCAGGTAGCTCGGTCAATATAATTTTGTTGAGGGTTTTGAAAGAGATTCTAATGGAGAACCATGTAATCCCAAAAGAACGTACCTTATCTGGGTTCGATAACTCTACAGTCATAACAAAAGGAGAAATCAAGCTTAATACCTATACAGAAGGAGTTGTCAAAGATACGAAATTCTAAGTCATTGATACTGATATGGCTTACAACGTAATCATGGGGAGACCATGGATTCATGATATGGAAGCATCACCATCTACTTTACATCAGGTAATTAAATTCCCTTCCAAATAGAGAATTCAACATATTCGAGGCGATCAGCAGACTTCAAGAAACATCAATTCAGTAGTACAATCCAATAAAAAAGAGGAAGCAAAAGAATCAAAGGATGAGGAAACAACTCAAATAGACACGAAAGAAAACGACAAAAAGAAGGTGAATCAAATTACCACAGAGGTTGCATCAAAACCTACGGACATGGATTCAAGACTTGATGTCATTCAGGAACAAAAAGAGGACGAGCATATCAAAACAACTACTGAGGAGCTCAAAGTTGTTCCAATGTTCGATCAGGAGCCTGAGAAAAAAGTTCATATAGGCACAAGGTTAAACCCCACCATAAGAGGTAATTTAATTGAATATTTAAAAGTTAACGCATATTGTTTCGCTTGGTCCCATTCAGATATGACAGGTATACACCCAGAAGTGATGACTCATAAACTAAATGAAGACCCATCATTCGTGCTTGTCAAGCAAAAGCAAAGAAAGCAGGGACCTTTCAATAACCAAGCGATTGATGAAGAGGTACAAAAACCCTTGAAAATTGGTTCAATACGTGAGGTAAAATACCCTGATTGGTTAGCTAATACCGTAGTGGTAACTAAAAAGAATGGTAAATGGAGAATATGTGTAGATTATACAGATTTGAATAAAGCATGCCTTAAAGACTCATTTCCATTACCGCACATAGATCAAATGATTGACGCCACTGCAGGTCATGAATAATTAAGATTTCTAGATGCGTATTCTAGTTATAATCAAATAAAAATGGATCCCTCAGATGAGGAAAAAACTTCCTTTATTACAAACAGGGGGACTTATTGTTACAAAGTCATGCCTTTTGGCCTGAAAAATGCTGGAGCCACATATCAAAGGCTAGTGACCAGGATGTTCCAAGAACATCTGGGGAAAATAATGGAGGTATACAATGATGATATGCTGGTAAAATCAACACAAGAAGAAGATCATTTCCAGCACCTTTCAATTACTTTTGAAATCCTACGCATGTATAACATGAAATTAAATTCAGAAAAATGTGCCTTTGGCGTCGAATCAGGTAAATTTTTGGGTTTCCTTGTATCAAATAGAGGTATTGAAGTAAATCCTGGTCAAATTAAAGCTATTGAAGAAATACATGATATACTTACGAGTAAAAAATAAGTTCAAAGGTTAACAAGTAGGATTGCAGCTTTAGGAAGATTTATCTCCAGGTCTTCGGAGAAGAGTTTTAAATTCTTTTCCGTTCTAAAAAAGCAGAATCAGTTCGAATGGACTGAAGAATGCCAACAGGCTCTCAAAGATATGAAGGCCTATCTATCAAATCCCCTGTTGCTGTCTAAACCAAAAGAGGGAGAGAGGCTATATGTCTATCTTGTTGTTGCAGAAATTGTCGTAAGTGCAGTATTGGTAAGAGAAGAAAAAGGTAAACAATCTACAATTTATTATGTAAGTAAGTCTTTATTAGACGCTGAAACTAGATCTGCTCATCTAGAAAAATTAGCTTTGGCTCTAATCATGGCAGCTAGAAAGCTAAGACCGTACTTTCAGTGTCACCCAATTACTGTCGTAACTTCATAACCACTGAGAGATATTTTGCATAAACAAGAATTATGAGGAAGATTAGCTAAGTGGGCAATAGAATTAAGCGAACATGACATAATCTATCACCCTAGGACTACAATAAAGTCTCAGATTTTAGCTGATTTCGTCACTTATTTTAATACTAGCATAATCCCTGAAGTGGAAAAAAAGTTTCAAATATTCAATGGGGCTAATCCAGGAATATGGACCCTATTTACTGACGGTTCTTCTAATGTAAAAGGAGTCGGTTTGGGAATTGTTTGGATATCACCTACGGGTGAAAAGATAAAACAACCTATTAAATGTTATCCCATAACTAACAATGAAGCAGAGTACGAAGCTATCATTACAGGACTTGAACTAGCACGAGAACTCTCAATAAAGAAGATCGTGATTAAAAGTGACTCTTAACTAATGGTAAACCAGATGCAGGGGACTTATACTGCTAGAGTGGTTCGAATGCAACAATATCTGGAAAAGGCACGAGACCTAGTAAGACAATTCCAATCATGGAAGGTTATGCAAATACCCAGGGAGGAAAATATAGAAACGGATGCATTGGCTAAGCTCGCAGCAATTACCGACGTAACAAATAAGGATAATGCTATTGTGATACACTTATTCCATTCAGAAATCGACTAGGACAAAAATGAGGTAACATTTAATAATTTAACCTGGGATTGGAGAAACGAAATTGTAAATTTTTTGCAGAATCGTACCGTGCCTGAAGATATAAAAAGAAGCTCAAGCACTTCACCGGAGAGCTGCACGGTACCGCCTAGTTCGTGATACTTTATACCGCAAAATGTTTGTAGGTCCCCGAGCAAGGTGCCTTGGACCCAATCAAATAGAGTACGTAATGAAAGAAGTACACGAAGGTCACTGTGGAAACCACGCAAGAGCAAGATCCTTAGTCAAAACCCTAATCAGAGTAGGGTACTAAATGGCCTAAAATTGAAGAAGACGTTGAGAATTTCGTAGCTAAGTGCGACAAATGCCAACGATATGCTAACAACATGCATCGACCAGCAGAATTACTCCACCCAGTGGTGTCACCGTGGCCATTCATGAAATGGTGAATGGATATAGTAGGACCTCTTCCCCCAGCTAAAGGAAAGGTACGGTTCTTACTCGTATTAACAGATTATTTCTCAAAATGGGTGGAGGCCGGCGCTTTTAAACATTTGCGAGAAAAAGAAGTGAAAAGATTTATATGGCGACACATAATATGTCGTTTTGGTATACCAAAGGAGATTGTATGTGACAATGGCCCACAATTCATAGGCTCACAAATCACAGAATTCTTCGAAAGCTAGCAAATCATACGAATCACTTCATCACCATATCATCCTGTGGCTAATGGGAAAGCCGAGTCAACGAACAAAATCATTGTCAACAATTTAAATAAACAGTTGGAAAAAGCCAAGGGAAATTGTCCTGACGAGCTACCGGCAATATTATAGGCTTAAAGAACTACTACAAAAACAGCCACGAGAGAAACTCCATTCGCGCTTGTTTATGGTTCAGAAGGTTTAATATCGATGGAAATTGGCGAACCAAGCACAATATTCACAACAACAACGGAAGAAACAAACAACGACGAGTTGAGAACAAATCTAGATTTACTCGAGCAAAGGAGAGAAGTTGCATTAATACGTATGACAGCTCAAAAACAAATTATAGAGCGATACTACAACAGAAAAGCTCACCTCAGATACTTCAAAATTGGGGACTTCGTTCTTAAATAAGTCTTCCAATCAACAAAGGAAGTTGGTGCAGGAAAGCTAAATCCAAATTGGGAAGGACCTTACAAAGTCCGTGGCATCTGGAAAAGGCGTTTATGCGCTGGAGACTATGGATGGCAGAATTTTACCAACGAGTTGGAATGTTGTTCATTTGAAGAAGTACTACTTTTGAGTAAAAGGAATACCCCCGGTCAGGTATCATTACGTTCGATTTTACTTTTGTACAGTTAAAATTATACTAACCATTTTAGATGATAGGCAAAAAGCTAACCCATCACCAGATGATGATATTAGACCTGCAAAGACACGAGGAAGTAACTGAATTCTCGGTCTAGGGTTACAACTTTCTGGTGGACGTTTTAAAGGGTTAAGCAGTCATAATCTAAAAACTATATACCTTCGAGTCCCGTATGTTTTTCTTTTTCAGGAAAAGGACCACAAGAAAGGAATAGTCAAGTGCTCGAGATTTCATTCTTCAAAGATCAAACACTTGGGGGACTATACAGTATGGAAGGCAAAGAAGACTATAAAAAAAAGTCAAAGCTCAAGCCTGAAGATCCATTTTTCCCAACAAATCAAGCGTTATGAGCAAAATCAAAGAGCCAAAGACAAAAACACAAAAGCCTGATTCAGAAACCTTCAAAAAACATATTCGTGAATGTAAACAAATGTTTAGGTTAAAGGCAGAATGTTAGTTACGGGTAAAAATGCATACCTTTGTACTTATTCAAAAACTGTTGTAACTGAAAACAGTTAGGGGTAAAAATTTATACCCTTGTATTTATTCAAAAACTGTTGTAAATGAAAACAGTTATACCTTTGTATTTATTCAAAAATTGTTGTAAATGAAAACAGTTATACCCTTGTATTTATTCAAAAACTGTTGTAAATAAAAACAGTTACGGGTACAAATTCATACCCTCGTATTTATTCTAAATCTGTTGTAAGAAAAATAGTTACAAAAGAGTTATAGACAATACTCAAACACATGTGAAATGTTATGAAAGTTCAAAATAATACAAAGACTTTCTTCAAAACATTGTTCAGTAAAACATGTGAAATTCCTATCTCTCTTTTATACATTTTCACCATTATGAAGTTGAGACGTCGTCTTCATTAAGTGTTGATAAAAAAAAAGGCCCTCTTTTATAAAAATCATGCCTATTTCGAAAAGGCACGAAACATCACAGAATTTTTCAATGCAAAGTAAAAAACTAAGGGGTAAAACAAAAACCCTAACAAAAAGCATGCGAAGACTTAAGAGTAAAACAAAAAATCGAGAAATCATAAGTCATGCTAATATTAATATTAATATTACGGCAAAAAACTAAGTATTAACTTAGTATTAAGCCGAATTTGTTTATACAAAGGTTGCCCCTAAGTTGTCAGTTGGGAACTTACATGAACCAAACTTTACCTCCAATGGTACCGGGGGGTAACCACCAATTGTTCCAAAAAAACAAGATTCCATAAACTCTTTCACTAGACAGGGGGATTATCTTCGTCGGCAGGAGGAGCAGCTTGAGATGCCGAGGCTTGTGCAGCAGCTTCATTAGGGACCTCAACTTCAGGTGATGAGAAATTCTGATTATGTCGAGACTTTTCAATCGTCTCTTTGGTCTTGGAAATTTCATCTTCCACGTCAAAATTCTATTGGCCCATTTCCGTCAATGTGTCAAGTCGGGCATTTAAATAAGCCCAACTAACATCAACAACTGATTTTTCCTCAAGAGCCTTGTATTCTTTCTCCCATTGTTCAATATCGGCTCTTAGCTCATCTCTCTCAGCCACGGCAACATCATGAGAGGCCTGCAGAGGGGCAAGGGATCTTTCCAAAAATTGGATCTTGTGTGAAGATTTACTAAGGTCTTCTTGGGTATGAGTAAGCAATTGCACGAGTTCACCAGAGTAAGACTCATTTTGATCCAGCAAAGCTCTTAAGCTCTCTTCAGTGGCATGAGAAAGCTGCTCTGCAAAGGAAGACTCCAAGATGCTTTTATCCTTACCTGCCTGATTTGATGATGCCTTCTCTATGGCCAGTTCCGTTGCAATAACCCTGATTTTCTGCTCTAAGGTACATTTCTCCTCCTCCATTACCTCCATATCAAGCTGTAGACTCTCGAGCTGCTCTTTCCAATTTTCAGCCTCGGTATGGTAGTCATTTGACAATTGCTCCATTTGAATGACTCTTTTCATCACTTATGTGCCAATAAGATTGATCTGCATAAATGATTAAGTTAGATACGGTAAAAATATGAAAAGAAAGAGGAATGGTTTACAATATACCTTCAGGGACGAGTGCACAATCTCGTTCATCCAAGTTAAGGAGTTATGACTCTCCAACTTAGACTTCTCAACCGAGCCTATCAGGGGCTTTAGCCAAACATCAGTCTGGCCTGATTTTTTCAAGAGGCTGCCTCCCGCAGGAACCTCTATCATTACTTGCTTCATCACCCTCCTACTAGAAGACCCTACTTCGACAATAGAAGGAACGGAAGTAGGGGCGGATGAAGGATCCACATGCGGAGTAGGCTGAGGAGTAGAAACAACAATGGGAGCAGACACAGCAACGGGAGCAGTAAACGAAAGTTCCGCAGGAGAAGATGGAGGGAAAATAGCAAGAGGTGCTTCTTCTGAAACTGTACCAAAGCCTTGTTGGAACAGTAGATCAATTGATTCATGAACAGGAGAGGAAGTTGCATCTTCATGAGCGGAAAGCTCTGATTCAGGTACGGGAGGATCAACAATAGGGACAGATTCATCGTGAGAGACTACCCTCCTCCTTCTAGACCTATGAATCAGCAAACCTTCCTCCTGCTCTTCTTCATCCTCCAAGGTCTGGGACCCACTTGCCTTACTTTTCGACGAGGAGGAGCCAACAATGATTTCCTTGGCCTTAGCCAGGGAAAATTTTGAAGCGGACACAACAACAACAGAAATTCCACGAGCAGGAAACCCTAGCAAATGAAAGGGATCAGATAAATTCAAAAAAGAAGAAAAGAAGAAGTAAAGAAAAAAAAACCTTACCATGGGTTTTCACCTTCCAACCAAACCTCGAAGAGAGGTATTTCCAAGAACGTTCTTCTAAAGGAGCGATTAACAAAAGTTTTTCTACCCAATCACGAAAACTGGAGACATTGTCGACGGTTCCCATGGTTGCTGTAAAAAAATTAAATAAACAGTCACGGTACTGATAGTTTATAGAAAACAGAAAAGGAAAGTAAGAAAAATTGTACTCACATGCAAAGTTCCACTTCCCAGGGAAGGGAAGATTTTCTTCACCTACTAAACCCGCAGTAGGGACAGCAACGTACCGAGCATACCACCATATATCCTTGTCATCATCCGGTATAACTAATCTCTTTTACTCCTAGCCGCGACAGTAAAAAATTCTTGGCGGAATAACATCGGGGAATAGAGGTGAATAAGATGATGGAAGGTAAAGGGGGCGGAAGCCAAATTGGCCAAATACCTAAGGCATGCAACTGCCCTCCAAACAAGAGGACCGACCTGTCCCAAGCAAATATCGAAGAATCGACAGAATTCAATGATAACAGGGTCGATGGGAGTCTTGAATCCTAATGTGAAGGGATAAGTGTATACAAAAGAATACCCAGATCTATAAGATGTTATTCTTTGATTATCATTAGGAACTACAACTGGAAAATCGGACTTCTAACAACAATCTCTATGTACGAGTGACACTACACCCTTTGTAATTTGGGTAGGATAAAGGTCACCACTGTCATGTGATGGCATGGAAGAAAGTTGTGTACTAATGGCCTCACTATCCTTTACAAAAGAAAACTCGACAGGAACAATCTCATCGACTCTCGATTCACGAAGTGGTTCGTTGTGTTCTCTACTCTTTGATGAAGATCTAGAAGCCCTAGCACTCGAAGAAGACGAAGGAATATTAGACCTGGAAGACGGCGGAGGAGAAGTATGAGAAGAGGAAGAACCCCTGGAAGGTGTAGAACTTAAACTCCTAAGTCTACCACCCCTCCTACTCCGAACTGGAACAGAGGAAGGAGCCAACTCGTCTACAATAATGACCTTTTTGGTTTGCTGGCTTGAAGAAGACATGTTTACAATAATTAAGAATTTACAAATAATGAAAGAAAGTTAGAAGTTTTTCGTGAAAGCAAAGGAAAGAAAAATGGTATTTATACTCAGAGGCGACCGTCAAACAATGGAAAAAACAATTATGTGAAAGTCATAATTGAAATTGTCACTTCGTGACTGATGCAGCCGCAAAAAGCCCTAAAAGACGCTGAATTATTGCAGAACTAATCTGAGAATGCCACGTGGCACAAGCATTAAATGGAGTGATAAGCGGCGTATATATTCAGAGACGGATGCAATGGTACGAGTGAAGCGGCGGCAAAATATTCCCGCCATAAATGAGTATCCACTTACTAAAACCGTAAACCGCACTGAATACCAAAATTTAATAATTTTAAAACCGTACACCGACCGAATAACCGATTAAACCGAAATCGAAACCGAAAAACCAAAGTTCACGGTTCGCCCAGTTTTTTCGGGTCGGTCGGTTTTATGCCCACCCCTAGTACCTGATAGCCTAATAGCCTATTTGGCCAATTTTCTAAAATCAACTTCTTTTGAGAAGTATATTTTCTCAAAAAGTATTTTTTGGTGAGAAGCAGTTTGTGTTTAGTTACTTTATTTAAAAAATACTTCTAAGCAACAATTAGTGTTTGACCAAACTTTTAAAAAGTACTTCTAAGTGTATTTTTTGCAAAATTGCTTTTCAAACAGTGTTTTTCGAAAGAAGCTATTTTTTTTTCTTCTAAAAGTTTGACCAAACACTTCAACTTTGAAAAAAAAAAGACTTTTCAATAAAAAATGTTTTTGGGTTTAGAAAAGCTTGGCCGGACATGTTATAGATGACTTTTGACCTTAAGCCCAATTCTTAGAGGAAATCCGTAAATTCAGATTCATTTATATACAGAAATAATTATGAGAAACCTAGTTTTTTTTTTATTATTTCTTATAAATTTTATTCACTTGATTAAAGCTCAAGGATCAAGCATATATTTTCCACAATCCAAGAAAATCATACCACAGAAGGGTAGTGAAGGAATATAAATGGGAAAATGAGGAAATTTTCTCTGATTGCGAAAAGATACTTATAGCCCGTTTGGACATAAGATTTTTTTCATTTTTTTTTTTTCAAAATTTTTTTACCTTTTTTTCTTTGAAATCATTGTTTGCTAATTTTCACTTGAAAATAAATTTTGAATTTTTTCGAAAATTTGAAAAACTTCAAAAAGTTATTTTTCAAATTTTTTATTCAGATCACTTACAGAACTTCAAAAATAACCCAAAATTATACTTATGTCCAAACACAACTCTAATTTTTAAATATCATTTTCACTTTAAAAAACAATCACTTTTTTTTTTGGAATTTTACAATTCTTATGTCCAAACGCCCACTTAGATTTCTTTAAAACTTAACTTTTGAGACGAGCAAAAGGAAACTTGTAAAGAATTCTTGATTATCTCAAAAGTACCAGTAGCATTATTTACAAGATTTAGTTGTTAACAATCTATATATTATTAAAAAGAGAGGATAAAACTCTCACCTTAAGCCAAGTGGCAGCATAAAAAAATGTCACATGTTATAATTAGTTAATAATAGTTATTTAGTTACTAATTACTTATTGTTTATTATTTTTAAATTAAATATCTATAAAAACGAAAAAAATAAAAAAATAAAAAAAACTACCATCTATATCTTCTCTCTCTAACTAAATATAAAATATTTATATTTATTAATTCAAATAAAGTAACCATTATATATATAATGGTTACTTTATTTGAATTAATAAATATAAATATTTTATATTTAGTTATAATAAAAAAAGACAATAGCTACCCATTCAAATTGGGTGAGAGTAGTTTCAAGTTGGAGCTTTAAAATTATTTTAAAATAAAAAATAAAAACAAGAAAAAATAAAATTACATATGATAAAAAACGGAAAAAAACAAGACAAGAAAAATCACCCATTCAAATTGGGTAGAAGTAGTTTCAAGTTGTAGCTTTAAATTATTTAAATAAAGAAAAATTAGATTTAGCTATAATAAAAAAACAAAAATAAAAAATTACCATTTTAATTTGGGGAATAATTTCAAGTTAGACACTTAAAATTATTTTAATATGAAAAACAAAATAAAGAAATAAAAAACTTACAAAAATAAGAAAAAATAAATTACCTATAATTAAAAAACGAAAACAAAAATAAGAAAAATTATTCAGGACGAAGCTCCCACAAAGTTAGAATTTTAAAATTATTTCATAATTGGTTATTTTTTGGTTACTCTATTTGACTTAATTAATATAGATACTTTATAATTAGTTATACTAAAAAACAAAAATAAAACAACATTCAATTTAAATTGGAAAGTTATTTCTTCCTATCAACAATGCAACAATACTAAATATTGTATATAATAAAGAAAAATACATAACACAAATTTATTCGATGCCTAGAGAAATTCCTTTCTTTTAAAGAAATTTTAATCATTAAAATTCATATAATATTATTGAGAATAATAATATAAAAATTAAAATCAAAAAAATATTTCAAGAGTTATAAAGAATATACCTTTTATTATATTATAAAGAAAGTAGCAGATAAAAATATTAAAAAAATGATATGTTAATAAAAATTTGTATTAACAATGAAAAAGAAAAATATAGAACAAAAAAGATATCCGATGCCCATATAAGTCCTTTTAATTTAATAGAGATTTTATTTATTAAAATTCTGACAATATTTTTAACGACAATAGAATAAATTTAACTAAAATATTACTTCAAGACTAATAATATATATATATTTCTATTATTTTATAAAAATTAAGTAGCAGACAAAAATATTAAAAAAAAGTAATATGGTAATAAAAACCTTTATTAACAATGCAATAATAATAAATATTGGATAATATAATAAAGAAAATTTCAGAACAAAAAAGTTATTCGATACTTATATATGTCTCCTTAATTTAATAGAGATTTTATTTATTAAAATTTAGATACTATTGTTGAGAACAACGTATTAAATTTCAAAATAAACAAATATATCAAGAGTAATAAAATATATACCTTCTCTTATATTATAAAAAGAATGCGAGCAGATAAAAATATTAAACACAATATTACACTAATAAAAATTTCTATTAACAATTTAACAATACTCAACATTGGATAATAGAGATTTTACCATTAGATATATCGTATTGATAATTAAAATTTATTAAAGCACGGCGATCTAATATATTCAAGTAAACCCGATCATAATTTAATTTAATCAATATTTTTAGTATTGTCCGCGTATCTCGCCGGTACGACTACTAGTTCAATTAAAGAGGACGAAGACTAAACTGTATCAAACTAAACACGGATTTCCCTTCTTCTTCTTTTTTTTCCTTATTATCAAAGTCTAATGATTTGATTACATCCACATAATGACATAAGCCGTAACGACACATGGAACTACGAATCAAAGTTACATTAAGAATAATTAAAATTGATGAATATTTTGCAGAAAACCAGTACATTTAGTTGCTAAGTCATAAATAAATGTATTAATGAGAGGCGGATTCCGGAACTCTAAAGAATTCTAGTATTGAACCAATTTTATTTTTAAGTTATGAGTTTATATTTACTATATTATTTTATTTGTTGCAGTTTTAGTGGATTTTTACACATAATTCTATGCTTTTTATTAAAAGTTATGGACTAAATTAAACCAGCGGTTAGAATACTACATCCGCCCCTGGTATGAAGTGTTCCAATTCTTTCGTTGCTTTTCCCCCATCAACCGCACAATGCATGCGCAACGTTCTTTTATAAACTTCTTTTGACTTTTGTATTTCGATACAAGGTAAAAAAGCGTAGTGAATCATATTCTATAATAATTTTCCAAAGAATAGAACAAAACTTGTAAAGAATTCTTGATTATCTCAAATTCCACCACTTAACTAAGGTCCCATCAACAGGCAGTATGACACATAAATGATAATTATTGGAGACAAACTGAATAACGACTATATCGTATTATGAGCTTGTTTGGACATAAGAAATTTTTTACTTTTTTCTCGAATTTTTTTTTAAATGTTTTTTTCAAATTAGTATTTGGCCATAAACTTTTCAATTTTTGTTTGAAGATAAATTTTGAAAATTTAAAAAAATTTAAAATAATTCCAAAAACCGTTATTCAAAAAACATTTCACTCAGATTACTCACAAAACTTCAGAAACAATCCAAAATTATATTCATGTCCAAACACAACTCTAATTTTCAAATACCAGTTTCATTTGGAAAAAAATTCACTTTTTTTTTAAAATTTTACAATTCTTATGTTCAAACGCTCACTATATCAAAGTTGATCCTTATGGATCTCGAGAGATATTATTTTGGATTATTGGGAGTTATTATTTCGTTTATTGAGAGTCGACTATGGGATTTGACTATTTAAAATCAGCTAGCGAGTCCGAAACTAAGTTAAGAAACTTGCTTTTGCATTTCCTTAGATATTATATCTCACTTGACTTTAATTTCTATACACTAAAAGGTTTTAAAATTGTTTACTATCAGGTCATTAAATTAATTATAATTACATTTAAAGGATTGTTTGGTTTGGATAAGGATTATGCCGGGATAAGTTATGATGGGATTAGTTATTCTAGTATTATTTTTTATCCACTATTTGGTATGTTGTATTAAAAATGACAATTGCATAATTTCTAAGAAGAAGGTACAAGTTATTCCGACACTAATTACCCCACCCTTTACAAGATATAAGTTATCCCGGTACTAATTTTAATCCCGGGATAACTTATACCACGTTTGCTAACCAAACAAAGTATTAAGATGGTATTAATTTTTTATACAAGCACTATACCTTCTTATATACCTCATACCAAACAACCCCTTAAGCGTTCATAATAAGTGGATCAAGCATTCAACCTAAAACTTAAAGGCAATTAACTTCCGGTAACAAGTTAAACTTGACTAAAATGCACTAAGAGCGCATAAATTTCATTATACTGTCAATGTAAGTTAAATTCTTTTCTTTTTTTTCCTACTAAGGACTAAAAAAATTGGCGTCGAATTTTTCAACCACCAAATTCCATAACGCACTAACAACTTGTACAACGCTAATCAATATACCTAAACAACCAAGAATCATGTTGAGGCAATACATTAAGCTGTTTCTGCTAGGTTTGTTGATTGAAATCCACATGAAACAAGGGTAAACCAGAGACAAAGGTAGTGCAATTCCACCCACAAAAGCAGCCAAACTTCCCAAAAATGGGAATGCCACTGATATGAAATATGTCAATCCGCCAAAGAAGAGTTTGATGCATGATTTTACCCATCTTGGGCACGCCTTGTGTTGCTTGCTTACATATATTCTTTCAAAGTTGTCAAATACGGGCATGGCGTATATTTGAAATGTGCATAAGCATTGGATTATCACCATTATGTATATTGTGCCTGTTAACCACTTTGGTGTGCTCTCTTGGTGGTATTTTGCAATTGCAGTCATAATTCCACTAGCAGGCATCTGCCAACCAATTAAAAATAGAAGAATTAACCCAAATAGTCGTTCATCCAATTGCTTAAACTAAAAATAATCGGTGGATGTATAATATATGCATAATTTATATATTATATGTATAATTATGTATATTCAACGTATAATCTTTATATATAGTTGGAAAAAGTAAAACAATAAATATGATAAGCTAATTGTGTAAACATCCCTTAAAAATACGTCTCAATTTCAAGTTAAAAGTTATATGAATGTCCACTTATGAACATGTACTCATTTGGTCTCAATACTTTCAATGCAGAATATTAATTTATGAGTAAAAATTCATTAAAATTGCAACAACTTTAAAATAACATTAGGTTCAATACTATGAACTTTAAAAATTGAATTTATAGAATTTAAATTCTGAATACGCTCTACTTTACCTTACCGGACTAGTTAAGTCATTGAAATACATATTACATGCATAGAAACTACAGAAAGTGTATTCACAAGTCATAAAAACATTTATAGCTCAAAAATGTTTGAAAAGATACCACTAAAAAATTATTAATTAGACTCCGGTAAATAGTAAAATGGATTTAAAGAATACTAAGGAGTATAAAGCATAAGTAGAAAAATTACCAGATTTCCATAAGACCAATATCCTCCAATTGCCAGCGGAAATATACACATTGCGATAAAAGAGTAAGATGACACTACTCCTCTCCACATACTAGTCCGTGTAGGATGTTTAGGATTGGTAGGTAATGTCCCCTGCATAAATTTCAATAAAGAAATAGTTTTAGAAACATGCACTTCTTCAAGACATAAATATAGAGAGCTAAAATATAATTTTTTTTATATACATAATATAATTTTTCGGGGAAAGGAATTCAGCCGAACACCCTTCTACCGCTTAAATTCGCTTTATGTTTAACAGAACATAAATTTAAGAAAGAAAATAAAAGACATTCCGATGCACAAAGTATTCTGCACTCACGCGGGCAACCTAAGGGGTGCATGTGATGTAAACAACCTAGCCTAATGCTGGCATTAGCGGCTAAAAGAGTATCACATAAATTCGAAGCGAGGCAATAAAAGTTACTTGTATCTCGAGAACAACATTGTGACCTCTGAAAGCAATGGCAATTATAGCAAGACCATTTAGGATAGCACGAAATCGAGCCATTGTTGTCGTTGCATTATCAGATGGGTTGTAAGAGACTCCATTTGGTCTGCCTTTA
Source organism: Nicotiana undulata (assembly GCA_005239495.1). Taxonomy (NCBI): domain Eukaryota; kingdom Viridiplantae; phylum Streptophyta; class Magnoliopsida; order Solanales; family Solanaceae; genus Nicotiana; species Nicotiana undulata. The sequence goes on from ML280449.1 coordinate 242,189, forward strand.
CTGATGGAGAGTGCCCATATTAGAGTTAGATAGGCCACACCCATGACTGAACCAACAAAGGAGACCCAAGCTAAAGAGTGCAAATTGGGAAAAAATAGGGCTATTAAAATGGCGAGGCATATAAATAACAAGAACCATTCAGCTCCACTCAATGATCTGTGCTGACAATTGTAATCATTTCCACAAATTGCATTGTAGAAAAGTTGAAGGGTACCTCCCCCTGTTATAATGGACATAACACAAGTTCCTCCTGATAGGTACATTAATGGGAATATTGCTAGACATTTTCCCAATTTTGGTCCTGAAAATTGGTAAGAAATTCCATTAAAAAATTGTGGGGATTGACTGAGAATGCACTAGCAAAATGTACCACTACAAAAAAAACTGGTATTAGTTACAACCTAGCTCGTTTGTTTCAAAATATACAGTCAAACCTCTCTATAACAATCTCGTTTGCTTCGAATATTTTTGGATGTTATAACGAAGTATTGTTATAGAGAACGTATATTATAACATAACATGCAAATTGATTCCGAAAAAAACTTGACTTTTATAGTGAAGTGTTGTTATATAGAAATGATGTTATACAAAGATCTATAGTTAAAAAAAACATATTATACGTTGATCCAATTATTTGACACCTCACATAAAAACCTTTTCCTTTTATATTTGATTTAAGTTTATTTAGGCTAACCCAACAACCTTAACGCAATAGAGAATTCAAACCAATCTTTCTATATTTGTTTTTATTTCCATTTGACGTAATTGTGGAAACAGAGATATTAGCGGCCTTCCTACCCCACGCTCCTAGTCTATTAATTCCACGAAAAGTTACACCTTTTTATAATTAAATATAAATTAAATTAATTTTTTGTTTTCCTCTTACTGGCATGATGCTATAATTAAATAAATGTCGCAATATATTCAAAATTAATCATTTTAAATGATCTTACCTATTTTTTTAATTTTAAGACCAGTCAAACAGTACTCGTAAAATAAAGGTTAGGGAGCATTTGTTTGAACTAACCGAAAGCTGCAATCGAGAGTTGAAGGTATCTGCTATAACGAGTTCCAGAGTTTGATTCGTGAAGATGAACTAATAGCCACATAGTATACAGTCGCCATGCAAAAACCACCGTCAAAATCATTATTCCCCACCACCTGCAGAAATTATAACTTGTAGAACTTTTTATATAGTTTTTGAATATTTTAATTTTAATTTTAAAATATCAAGTTAAACTAATCAAATTTAGTGAAATTGACTTTCTATAAACTAAATGTGTCATCTAAATTACAACCTAAACAAAAGCGGAACAAAGATTTCAAGCTTATGGGTTCGGGATCTAATTGTTAAAAGTTATTGAGTTCTAAATTAATCATTCATACATATTTAATAGATTTTGTAAGACAAACACAGAGTTCGAATCAAAGTTAGTAGGTTCGTCCGAATCCGGTCCCGATACTCTACCTCTCCCACTAAACATAGGAGTAGTAATTAATGGCTAGTAAAAAAATGGGAAATTAAGGAGGCTTAATTACTTACCATCCCAAAGACGTGAAAGCAAAAGGGAGAACAAGTGCTGGAGTTCCAATGCCAGAACACAATAAATGAAACGCCGCCGTATAAGCATTCCCCTTTCTTGATTCCGTTATAGGCAAGTAACTTTCTACTTCTTCTTCTGGGATATTCTTCTCTCTGCCGCCGTCGATCGCCGCCGTGCATGACGGCGAATCTCTTCCTTCCGACTGATTATTATCAAAGTGGTCGTCATTATCAATGGGTATAATTTTCAATGAAGAGAAAGATGATGACACCCTTTCAATATCTCCCATATTCTGATTTTTCTGTTATATTAACAGAAGAAAAAGCTATGAAATTATTAAGACAATATAATATGGTTATTGTTTTCGTAAGAAAATGGTGTTGTATATATATATAGAGAGATGATTTTCGAGTAGTGAGCGTGCTTACGTTAGTGCCCACGCCAGCATGTGACGTAAATTAATTATAATAATACTATAATATTCACGCGTAATCCTGTGATTTCCCTGCTTACATTCTTATTCCATTATGATAATAAATCCCTTAGCTTTTGTTTTCTGATTCGGAGACCACAAATATTATGATATTAGTCAACGTTTCACGTCTTAATTTATTTAATTTAACAGAAATTAAGAAAAAATAAGTTGTTAGCAACTTTGATGTTATTTTAGTCTAAGACAATCATACTCTCTCCATCCTACTTGCATGAATTGTACATGTCGGTTTGAAATGAATAATTAGTAAGAAAAAGTAGTAAAAGTGTTTGAATATTAAATTAAACTGAAAAATAGACAGGTATTTTGTAGTCATTTAATAATAGTCAATTTTATCGTTAAGTCATCCTCACATAAGTCAAGCAACTCATACTCACATGCGTGATGCGTCAGCCAGTCGTTTATTACCTTCCCACTAACTGGCAGATATATAGTAGAAAGTTTCTTTATATTAGAGGTGTTAAAATTGGTCAAAGGTTGAGTGAGTTATTGATCCGTTCATTTGTTGAATCCAGTTCATTTTCATCCAACTCACATCGACCGTTTAAAGTTGAGTTGATTAATAGACCAAAATGATCTATGAGTAATTTTATCATAATGTCTTAAAAATAATTCATTTTTGTTTGATATATTATATATGACCATAACAAAAGAAGAAAAAACTATTTAATTACTAAACAATTTATAAGAAAAAGACATATATCAATTAAAACGTAATAAGAGTTAACCCATCTGATCAGCCAAGTAACTTTTGGACGGTTTAAAGTCACGTTCATTTATTGACTCAAATCATTTTTGACTCATCCCACACTTAAGTTCTTGCTCGTCCTCGAGCAACCTAATACCTTGCTAACCAAACAATGCACACAAGACATCATACAATGGAGGAACCTTTGGTCATTCAACACACTACACTTATGACAATGGTTGATATCAACAATTAAGCCCTTGCATACACATTCATACTTTTCCCAACTTTCACATGCTGGAATATTAGTGGCTCCCCTTTGTCGCATCTAGTCGTCTCCCAGAAGGCGCTTCGGGGGATAAAGATCGCTCTCCGCTGCTAGTTTCTCATGTCGAAGGTACTTCGACGGAGGTTCAGGGTCAAGGCCCGCTTGACGAGGATGAGGTTGCTAATGACCACATTCCCTTCCCAGGGGCTACGAAGGAGAAGGCCGACCCCGGAGACGCTCGCTCGTCCTTTGAGGACGCACAACAATTCTACACTGTGGTAAGATTCGATGACTCGTCGATGATTCGAACCTATGTTTCCACTTCTTAATTAAAACTTGCCTTTCACAGGTTTTTGATAATTTCAAATACGAATTGCGGAAAGCTTTGGACGGGGAGAGATTCCTCAAGCTCCTTAGTGATAAACAAGCGAAAGAATTGGCACACCTTCGGTACGAGGTGAGCCGGAACCGCGACTATGAAGGTCGTCTCGAAGAACATGTGATTCCTATTTTGACAGCGTATACGTTCTTTCTCTTGCTTTCAGGGATTAATGTTCTGGTGTTGCAGCTGTAGAGAAAGACGAAGGACCTGGAACGTCTCTGGGGAAGAGTCGGTCAAGCCGAACGCGAGTGCAATGGGCTTAGGGCTCAGAGAGACGCCCATACTGAGGCCAGTAAGAACGCTTTGGCTAAAGTTTTTGCCCTCGAAGTGCATCTTCGGAACGTTCGGTAAGACAACTTAGTGCTAACAAGTCAGGTAGAAAGGCTCGAAGCCGATATTCTACGGATGAAAGCGGAAGCTATCGATGCCCGCGCTGAAGCTGAAGAGGCACGAACAAAAGCTGATAAGAAAGTAGTCGTTTATCTAAGGGATGCTGTTGATACTCGGGCTGAGCTGAGGGAAGCGTTCGATAGGAAGAGAAGAAGCAGGGAGCACCTCGATGCAAATCCCGCAGGGAGACCCTCAAGGAGATACACGCTCGTGGTTTTGATCTTTCAGAAGAGATAAATTAGGCTAAAGCAGATGAGATTGAAGCCCAGTTCTTCCTTTCTCCTAGTGCAGATGTTGATGTTTGAAGGTCTTCGAGGGAGCTAGTCTCCAGAGCAAACTAGGTTTCCCTTTTCTTTTTTCCCTTTTTCGCATAAATCTTCTCTAGGAGAGTTGTAAATGTATTAGTGCGTATATATGAGAATATTTTATTCATTTCGGTTTGCTTGTGTTTGTTTTCCCTGTATTCCCGATTTTTTGTGCTTGCTGACGGTCGATCAAACGACTTGAGTCTGATGTCTTTGCGTTTAGGCTCTTAATTACAGGGTCAGCACAACCTTTAATAGGCCTATAGTCTCTTTGACGTCGGTCCTTCGGCTCCAATATATTTGCCCTTAGGTGTTTTCAGTTTAACCTGTCCCGGGTTTAGTCTTCGAGTCGGGTTTTGGCTCAAGGATACCCACCCTCGAGTTTCTTTCGAGTCAATTTGAACCAGTCTTTAACATGGCTATGTTTTTCATTGCTTAAAGATCTATTTGAAGTTTTTTTTGTGTTCGCCCGACTCTTCAATGGCCCAAAAGAACCTCGATTATGAGTTGTGACGAACGGACGCCTCATGAGGCTTTGCCCTACGAGCCGACATGAAAATGTTTGAAACTCTTTCTTACGAGCCGACATGAAAATGTTCGAAACTTGTTTTTTACTAGCCGACATGAAAATGTTCGAAACTCTCTTTTTTACGAGCCGACATGAAAATGTTCGAAGCTTTCTTTTTTACGAGCCGACATGAAAATGTTCGAAGCTCTTTATGCTTACCCCAAAGGTAGCATGATTTTAACCGGTTCTTTCCGAAATAATTTCGAAGGGTTTGATTTTGTGGAGATGGTTGGGCATCCCCGAGTCACGTTAATTTGGCCGTAGCCTTATCGTCCGAAGTCGTTCGTGTTTGGCCGTAACCTTTAATCCCGAGTATCGTATCCTCGGCACCTATATTCGAGGGTATGCCTTTTTAGGGGTCTTACAAGTTCGAATATATAGCCTTGACTTTGAAGTCGGGATTGTATGATCTGGGCATGCCCTACTCGAAGTCTTATAGCTTCGAGCGTGCCCGAGGTTACCCGCTTGGGATCTTATTACCTCGGATTTTGATAACTTGATGACAGTCTACGAGACATCCTTGGGGGATTCCCCTAAAAATGGAAACTTCTTTGAATCGCAAATTGTTTTTACGGAAAAAATAGTCCTTTGATTGTTTGGTACAAGTATACATGTTTTCTTTGTTGAGGGTTCGACCCTTCTATACGGACACAGTTCATTCGACCGTTTTGCCCGGTATACAACTTCTCTATTGGAATCCCTCTTCAGCTTGCTTTGACTTGTTCAAGGAGGCGGCCTCCCGGGGCGATGCCTCCCAGTATTTGAGGTTGATTGAAGTGAAGCCTTGAATACTCGTTTCCTCAGGTAACATATAGATGTTTCCTTGCCGGAAAAACCCTTTCCGGGGAAAAATACGGTCAAAGGAAAAGAGTGTAACGCCTGCTTTAAAACCTGGGGTCTTTGAACCTGAAGCCTTTGAACTGGAAGACACTTCGGTTCCTTTTGCTGGACATCTGCATATAAGTTAGTACGGAACGTAAATAAACAAATGGGGTAGTCATACCTTGGCATTGGTTGCGTTCCTGCTTCGGTTATGCGTTATCTCCGTCTGCCCGCTCTAGGGACGCGGTACAGCCCTTTACTTAAGAGTTCGGAAGCGGCTGGGGTGTGGATTCTTACGGTTGTTTGGTCGTCTGTTTGTTTCTCGGTTCTTTTGACGCGGAAGGCGTCGTTGCTGGTACCACGTCGTGTACCGCAGACATCTCTTTTATGGCGTGCTGCTCCCCGTATACCGTCTTTATTCCCTCATTCGATGGAAACTTCATCATTTGATGGAGGGTCGACAGTACTGCTCTCATGCAGTGTATCCATGGCCTTTCAAGAAAGGCGTTGTATCTCATGTCCCCGTTAATGATGTGAAATTTAGTGTTTTGGATTGTGCCGACCATGTTGACTGGGATGATAATTTCTCCTTTTGTCGTCTCGCTTGCCATGTTGAATCTGTTTAGAGCTCGAGAGGCAGGCACAATTTGTTCGAGCAACCCGAGCTGCTCTACTACCCTTGACCTGATTATATTGGCCGAGCTACCTGGATCCACAAGTACACATTTAATTTGAAATGTATTTACAAGAAAAGAGATTACCAGAGCGTCGTTGTGAGGCTGAGACAAGGTCTCGATGTCCTCATCACTAAATGTGAGGGTGTCTTCGGGTATGTACCCTCGAGTCCGTTTTTCCCTGGTGATGGATATCTTCATTCGTCTGAGGACCGGTTCCTGCGGGGTGTCGATCCATCCCATGATCATGTGGATGACGTGTTGCGGCTCCCATGTCTCACTCTTCCTGTTTGCCTCTGTTTCTCGAATTTGATTTTTAGCTCGGTCACTGAGGAGCTCCTAGAGATGCCCTTTGTTGATTAGCCGAGCTATTATTTCCCGGAGCTGCCTACAGTCTTCGGTCCTATGACCGTGTGTGTTGTGGAATTCGCACACCAGGTTGTGATTCTTTTGTGATGGGTATGACAACACGGGTTTCGGTCATCTAGTGTCCTTGATTTTGCCTATAGCTGACACGATGTCTGAAGCGTCGATGTTGAAGTTGTATTTTGATAGCCGGAGTGCCTCCGCTGGTCATGTGAATCAGTCGTAACCGACTTGGCTCACGAGTCCCCGAGGGTTATGAACTTGGTCTGCCCTTCGCTTGTTGCAGGGTATATTTCGTCTGGGAGCGTGTATTCGATCCTCAACGTACGATTGATACCTTTCCTTGCTCGTTTTTGGTTCCTTTGTCAGGAGCCTGTTGGGGTATACTAAACCCGAGGGGGCGCCCAGCTGATCGTCCTCGACCCTGATCTTTGACTGGTATAGATTGTGAACATCTTCCCAAGTGACAACAGGGTATTCAACCAAGTTCTGTTTCAGCTGCTTCGAAGCTATCGAGCTTCGTTTGTTTAGGATCTGGGTGAAGGCATGTAACGCCCAATCGTCGGATACTGGCGGCAACTCCATCCGCTCCATTTGGAAGCGAGATACAAATTCCCGCAATATCTCGCTTTCCCTCTAATTTATCTTGAAGACGTCCAACTTCCTGGTTGCAACTTTGATGGATCCGCCGTGCGCCTTTATAAAAGAATCTTCCAGCATGGCAAATGAGTCTATCGAATTGGGGGTAAGGTTGTGGTACCACATCATGGCCCCCTTCGACAGTGTTTCTACAAACGTTTTTAACAGGACGGATTCGATCTCGTCCTCCTTTAAGTCATTCCCCTTCACAGCATAAGTGTAGGCGGTGATGTGCTCGTTGGGATCTGAAGTCCCATTGTATTTTTCCAGGTCGGGAACCAAACTGCTTATCGGGAAAACGGTAATTACAATTATATTTGGTTAAGTGTTTCTAAAAATATGCGATTTATCTTAGTACTAGTTGTTAGGCAGTTGATGCTAAGTGTGTTAGGACAGAATAGAGTAAAAACAGTTAGAAAACTGAAGAGAAGCAAACCAAAACGCCTTAGCTCGAAGGTTCGATACTGGCCTCGGGGGTCCTTGGGGTCGAGACCCGGGGTTATCGTCGGATGATCGATGAAGATATAAAAAATTTACAGGCTTCGGGGTACGCTATTTATGATCAATGATGAGCTATAAATGAATAACAATTAATAGAAATCGATAAGTAAATGAGCTAGTGGAGAGAAATAGAGAATGTTTGAGTAAAAACAGAGAATGTCCTTGTGCCTTGTATTCAATATATTGTGTCTTACAAAATGACAAAGGTCCCCTTTTTATAGGAGGGGGGAATCCCAACATGGTACATTGGCATTTATTACGTAGATTCGCAATTGATACTTCCATTTAATGTTTGAGTACGGAGTTGTACTTTATTCCAAAGTTGTTTGCCTCAATCCTCATGCCGCTTCCCAGCGTCGATCTTGAGTACGCACAACCTCGAGGTCGACGTGATGGAGGCCTGAGGTCAGGCCTCGGGTTGTATCTCTTGTGCCTCTTGTGTGAATATGCTGCCTAATGTCACAATAAGCATAAAATCGACCTTCCTGCTTTTAGCCGTACATAAGAGCTCACCCGCCATTCTTAGTGCTTAATGGATATGTGCGTAGATTCTAGGGTAAACATGGTATAAATAAGGTGGCAATGTTAAAGAATGGGATAATGCTAGTGCGATATGATTCAGGGATAGGAAAAATGAGGTGTTACAAGGGGTTATATGTCATTTTAACAACAAACCAGTCTTGTGAAAACATGGCATGCAGACATGGAATTCACCAAAGAAGAGCTATACACAGTCCCCATATGGGTGAAATTGCATGGGCTGGACTTCAAGTATCAGAGTCCTAAAAGCCTAAGAAAAATTAGCAGTTTAGTAGGACGGCCATTTATGGTTGACAATCACACAGAAAGGAAGGTGGGGCTGAGTTTTGCACACCTCTTGGTAGAGGCTCAGATAGATACCAAATTGCCTGACAAAGTATTCTTTAAGAATGAGAAAGGGTTGCAAATGGAACAGAAAGTGTAGTACGATTGGAAGCCAACATTGTGTAAAGTGTGCAGGAAATATGGTCATGATGACCAAGTATGTAGAGCAAGGAAACAACAACAAATAACAAATACTAAACCAACAGAGGAGTTTAGTGGGAAAAGGATGAATTAGGAGCAAAACAAGTGATTCAAGTAACTGATAAAGAGGCGGGAGAACAAATTACTCAGCCTAGGCAGGACAATGCAACCGGACAACAAATTACTCAGCCTAGGCAGGACAATGCAGGATGGGTGACTCCTATAAATGCTACGAGAATTAAAGGAAGACATGTACAACTGGGGAAGGGATCTGGAGATAAAAGCTATAAAAATAAATTCATGTGTTAGAGATGAATGAGAATGCTATCAATGAGAGCAGTGCAAGTAAAGCTATTAGAAATGTGGGAGTGGAATGCACCTCCTCCTAGGGATAATGGATAACATGCTATGGTGGAATGTTAGGGGTATGAATTCCCTTAACAAACAAAAGGAGGTGAAACTCCTTTGTAATAAAGAAGAGATATGTTTGATAGGTATGTTGGAACAAAAATAAAGACTGAGAAAATTGACCAAATGGCTAGCAAGTTATTTGGTGGGTGGGAGAGTATAACTAACTTGAGGGAGCACTATAATGAGAGAATTTGGTTGACATGGAGACAAGAGTATTTCATAATTAATCTTATCTTTATGAATGCACAAGCAATTACGTGTAAGGTTACACATAACGACTTGCAAGTCACCTTTATGATGACTTGTAACGATCCGACCGGTCATTTTGAGCAATTTTACTTTGCTCGATTATTTAAGGGCATGAGTAGGTCCGTATGATGTGCTATGACTTATGTGAATCATCTGTTTTGGTATTTCAGGTTATCCGAAATTGATTTGGGAGAATGGTCTCAGGTAGAAGCTCTAAATTTGAAAGGTTTGACCAAGTTTTTGACTTTTGAGTAAGCGAATTCGGATTTAGATTTTTATGATTCAGTTAGATTCGTTGGGTGATTTTAGACTTAGAAGTGTGTCCGTAATATAATTTGGAGGTCCGTGGTAGAATTAGGCTTGAATTGGCGAAAGTTAGAAATTTGGCGATTTTGGTCGACAGTGGAAAATTAGGTATCTGGGTCAGAATGGAATTCCAAAAGTTGGAGTAGGTTCGTAGTGTCATTTGTGTCGTGTGTGCGAAATTTGAGATCATTCAGACGTGGTTTGGTAGGTGTCGACGTCGTTAGCGAATTTTGGAAGTTTAGAAGTTCTTAGGCTTGAATCCGAGGTTGATTTGGTGTTTTGGTGTTGTCTTGAGTGTTCTGGAGGTTCGACTAAGTTCGGATAGTGATATATGACTTGTTTGAATTATTGGTTGAGGTCTCGAGGGCCTCGGTGAGTTTCGGATAGGTTTAGGTTGTGCTGCGCTCGTTTTTCTTATGTTTTGACGCCGTTTCTTCAAGCATAGATGATATCATATTGAACAAAAGACGTTTGATTTCTGTTTTGAATGAAGCATTAGATCCGTATCGTCACTACGGGGG
>ML280451.1:0-12151 GCA_005239495.1 Nicotiana undulata
TTAATATGGGAACGCTAATACTTAATTATATTAATTATGATGTGGTTGCTAGCTTATTATTTATGTGAACTATTTTAATTGAACAAAAGTGTAGCAATGTGATGGTTGGCTAGCCTAGTACCACGATAGGCGCCATCACGGCCTGTTAGGATTTGGGGTCGTGACATTATCGTATTTGGATTTTGTGAGGGATGTCAGTGCTGATACTCCCACTATTGATTCAGTTCTCGTGGTCCGTGATTTTCTGGACGTGTTTCCTGTAGACTTGCCGCGCATTCCACCTTACAGGGATTTTGATTTCGGTATTGATCTGGTGCCAGGTACTCAACCTACTTCTATCCCACCTTATCGTATGGCACAAACGGAGTTGAAGGAATTGAAGGAGCAGCTTCAGGAACTCCTAGATAAGGGGTTCATTCGGCCTAGTGTGTCACCTTGGGGTGCACCAGTGTTGTTTGTGAAGAAAAATGATGGTTCTATGCGTATGTGTATTGATTATAGGCAGTTGAACAAGGTTACAGTCAAGATCAAGTATCATTTGCCTCGTATTTATGATTTATTTGACCAGCTTCAGGGAGCCAGAGTGTTCTGTAAGATTGATATGAGATCCGGGTATCATCAGTTGAAGATTCGGGATTCTGATATTTCCAAGATAGCTTTCAGGACTCGTTATGGTTATTATGAGTTTATGGTGATGTCTTTTGGGCTAACCAATGCCCCAAAAACGTTCATGCATTTGATGAACATCGTGTTTCAGCCGTATCTGGATTCCTTTGTCATAGTGTTCATTGATGACATCCTGGTATATTCTCGTAGCCAGGAGGAGCATGCTCAGCATTTGTGGGTTGTGTTACAAAGGTTGATAGAGGAGAAACTTTATGCAAAGTTCTCCAAGTGTGAGTTTTGGATTGGCTTAGTAGCTTTCTTGGGGCACGTGGTGTCCAGTAATGGTAATCAGGTTGATCCGAAGAAGATAGAAGTGGTGCAGAGTTGGCCCAGACCGTCCTAAGCTACAGAGATTAGGAGTTTCCTTGGTTTGGTGGGATATTACCGTCATTTTGTGGAGGGGTTTTCTTCATTGCTTAGCCCTTGACGAGATTGACCCAGAAGGGTGGTCCATTCAGATGGTTGGACGAGTGTGAGGAGAGCTTTTAGAAGCTCAAGGCTGCTTTGACCTCAGCTCCAGTGTTTGTATTGCCATTAGCTTTAGGTTCTTATATCATGTATTGTGATGCCTCGAGGATAGGAATTGGTTGTGTTTTGATACATGAGGGTAGGGTGATTGCCTATGCCTCGCGCCAGTTGAAGACTCATGAGAAGAATTATCCCGTTCATGATCTCATGCTAGCAGCCATTGTTCACGCCTTGAAGATTTGTGTCATTATTTGTATAGGGTACATTGTGAGGTTTTCACTGATCACCGTAGTCTACAACATTTGTTTAAGCAGAAGGATTTTAATTTGCGTAAGAGGAGATGGTTAGAGCTTCTCAAGGACTATGATATCACCATTCTATACCATCTGGGGAAGGCCAATGTAGTGGCCGATGCCTTGAGTCGCAGAGAAGAGAGTTTGGGGAGTCTAGCCTGCCTTCCAGCAGCAGAGCGACCTTTAGCACTTGATGTTCAGGCTTTACCAGGTCAGTTGGTGAGATTGGATTTTTCAGATCCCCCGCGGGTATTAGCTTGTGTAGCTTCTAGGTCTTCTCTATATGATCAGATTAGAGCACGCCAGTATGATGACCGACACTTGCTAGTTCTTCATGACAGGGTCTGTCGAGGTGATGCCAGGGATGTGACTATTGGTGATGACGGGGTCATGAGGATGCAGGGCCGGATTTGCGTGCCCAATGTGGATGGGCTTTGAGAGTTGATTTTAGTAGAGGCTCATAGCTCGCGGTATTCCATCCATCCGGGTGCCGCGAAGATGTACCAGGATTTGAGACAACATTATTGGTGGAGGGGGATGAAGAAGTATATTGTTGAGTTTGTAGCTCGGCGTCTCAACTGCCAGCAGGTCAAGTATGAGCACTAGAGGCCGGGTGGGTTACCTCAGAGGTTAGATATTCCGGAGTGGAAGTGGGAGCGGATCACCATGGACTTTGTAGTTGGGCTCCAAGAACTTCGGGGAGAGTTGATGCTATATGGGTCATTGTGGATCGGCTGACCAAGTCCGCGCACTTCATTCATGTTGGTACTACTTATTATTCGGAGCGGTTAGCAGAGATTTATATTAGGGAGATTGTCCAGTTGCATGGGGTTCCAGCTTCTATCATTTCCGACAAAGGTACTCAGTTTTGGAGAGTCGTGCAAAGGGAGTTGGGTACTCAGGTTGAGTTGAGCACAATGTTTCATCCTCAGAACGACGGGAAGTCAGAGCGTACTATTCAAATTTTGGAGGACATGTTGCGTGCCTGTGTTATTGATTTTGGGGGTTCATGGGACCATTTCCTGCCACTCACAGAGTTTGCTTATAATAATAGTTATCAGTCCAGTATCCAGATGGCTTCGTATGAGGATTTATATGGTAGGAGGTGTAGATCTTCAGTTGGTTAGTTTGAACCGGGCGAGGCCAGGCTGTTGGGAACAGACTTGGTTCAGGATGCGTTGGATAAGGTAAAGTTGATTCAGGAGCGACTTCGTACGACGCAGTCTAGGCAGAAGAGTTATGCGGACTGGAAGGTCCAGGATGTGTCTTTCATGGAGGGAGAGAAGGTACTGCTGAATGTGTCACCCATGAAGGGTGTCATGAGGTTCGGGAAGAAGGGAAAGCTGAGTCCCCGGTTCATTGGGCCTTTTAATATGATTGGAGAGGTGGCTTATAGACTTGCTTTGCCACCCAACTTATCGAGTGTTCATTCGGTGTTCCATGTTTCAATGCTCTGGAAGTATATTGGTGATCCATCTCATGTTTTAGACTTCAGCACAGTGCAACTTGAGGGTGATATGTCATATGAGGCAGAGCCGGTGGCTATTTTGGGACGTCAGGTCAGGAAGTTGAGGTCTACGAATATAGCTTCAGTGAAGGTGCAATGGAGAGGGTAGCCAGTGGAGGATGACACTTGGGAGACCGAGAAGGAGATGTGGAGAATATATCCTCACTTGTTTGATACTCCAGGAATGTTTCTAGACCCGTTCGAGGACAAACGCTTGTTTAAGAGGGGGAGAATGTAACGACCCGGCCGATCGTTCCGTAGAATTTGCACAGTTATTCATGTTTCTGCCTTGTTATGCATTTTTTAGTTGTTTATGATGTGTTGGATTCGGGTGGTTCGGGTTCGAAGTGGTTGTAGTGAGGATTGAGACACTTAGTCTCTTAAAGTAGCCTTATAGTTGGAAAAGTCAATTAGGAGTTGACTTCTTGATAAATGACCTCGGAATGCGGATTTCATGGATCGGATAGCTTCTTTAGGTGTTTTTGTACTTAGGAGTGTGTTCGGAATGTTATTTTGATGTCCGATGTAAAATTAGGCTTGAATTGGCGAAAGTTGGTTTTTGGCGATTTCTGGTTGGCAGTGGAAAATAGGCTATAGGGGTCGGAATAGAATTTCAAAAGCTGGAGCAGGTTCGTAATGTTATATTGGATATGTGTTCAAATTTTCAAGTCAATCGGATGTGTTGTGGTTGGTTTCGACATCCTTGGTGAAATTTAGAAATTTCAAAGTTCATAGGCTTGAATTTGATGTGATTTTGGTGTTTTTGCACTGTTTTTGGTGTTTCGAAGGCTTGACTAAGTTTGAATGAGGTTAGGGGATGTGTTGGTATGTTTGGTTCAGGTCCCGGGGGCCTCGGGTGTGTTTCGGGTGGTTAACGGACCTAGTTTGGAAGTTTGGGAGCTACAGATTTTCTACCGGTGTTCTCTAGTTTTTCCTTCTACGCGATCGCAGGGATGAGTTCACGATCTCTTAGGCTTGGAAAGGTGGGATGGAGATTTGTTCTTCGCAATCGCAGTAACAGGGCCGCGTTCGCAGTAGTGTGGAATGATATGCTTCGCGATCGCGTGGTCAGTGTCGCAATCGCATAGCTGGGGAGGAGCTGGGGAAAATATTCTTCGCGATCGCGTGTATGGGGTTGCGATCGCACTGGTCATAGAAGTGGAGGTTTGCGATCGCGTGAAGGCTTCCGCGATCGCGTAGGGTTAATTGAGGGGCTGACTTATTATGTGCTTCGCGATCGCATGGCAGGTGCCGCGATCGCGATGAAGAAAATTGTTGGGCAGAAAGTTTAAGTTCAAAAATGAGGGTTTTAGACCATAACTCAAAAACTCATAAGAGAGCTCGGGAGAAGGTGAAAATTGAAGGGACTTTCAGTGGGATTCTTGAGGTAAGTGTTCTCCAATCACATTTGGTCTAATTCCATGATTTAGTCTTGATTTTTATCCTTTAATTTGAGAAATTAGAGTGGAAATTGGGGAAGAATTGGAGGAAAATTTGGGAATTTCTTTTGATGATTTGAATGGGAAATTGAGGTCGGATTTTGGTGAATTTGGTATGGGCAGACTCGTGAGGGGATGAGGATTATAGTTTTGTGATTTTTATCGAATTTCGAGACGTGAGCCCGGGGGGGCGTGTTTGGCCAATTTCGGGAATTGTGCCTAATTTTGATAGTTTTCGATTGGGGTCCGTCTCCCTAACATATTTTGATGTTATTAATCTGATTTTGATAGAATCGGAGCATTTGGGAGACAATTCGAGGGGCAAGCGCATCGTAGAGTAGGTTTTGGACTGTTTTGAGGTAACGATTGTAACTCTAGACCTTAGGGTATAAAACCCCGGTATTTGTAATGTTTTGGTAAATGCGGTGACACACATGATAGGTGGAGAGCGTGTGGGCGTGCACCGATAGGGATTGTGACTTGGTCTGTCCCGTAACGACGATTAAGTCATATAATTGATTTGAAATCATGAGATATCCTGTATTTTAGAGACTTATACTTATGTTTGGGGCCTTGTGCCGATCTGTTTAGACCCTCAAGAGTATTTTTACACTATTCTCACACTATGTTAGTAAATAATTTGTGAACTCAATCATGCCTACTACTTGTTGCTATTTTCATTGTTATTACACTGTTTAGAGTACTGTTAGTTATTTTGGGCTGAGTCCCGTGATGTTGAGATAAGTTGCTCGAGTGGTTTGAGAGGATGATTGAGTGAGGTCGAGAGCCAAGATTGTGAGTATAGTTATGGATTGGGTTGCGCGCCGCAGCAGACATTATATGGATCAGGCTGCGCGCCGCAGCATATGTATATTAGATCGGGCTGCACGCTGCAACAACATAGTGCTTGGGTTGTAGGAGCCCCTCCAGAGTCTGTACATGCCCAGTGAGCACAGTCGACTATATATATTGGATCGGGCTGCACGCTGCAACATATGTTATTTGGATCGTGCTGCACGCCGCAACATAGTTTAGATGGATCGGGTTGCACGCCGTAGCAGTTGTGTGGATATTTGGTACTTGTTAAGTGAGAGTGCTTAGTGTGAGCATGGAATACTGATAGTGGAATTCACGAGTGGCTGAGAGACCTTGTTATGAGTAATAGATTCGTTAAAGCTATATACAGGCTAAGCCCATGAGTAATAAATCAATCCTATTAGGCCCGATCCATTAAAGACCCAACCCAAATAAATAAGTCCATCAGCTTTCCAATCTTAAAGACTTTCACTCTTTTAAAATTACGATAACATATATGATAGTATACCTGGAGGATTTCACACAGAGTTGTAATTTCCTCTCTCTTTGAATTTTATGATCCATAATAGTGTGCAACGCTTAGCCTGTTTTTTTAATAAACACAGTATGTCCACGAAGTCCGAAGTTTTGAAAAAAACAACAAATTCGCCAGTCCTATTATTACCTAGAAGAAGCCCAATATGATAATATTCAAACTGAAACCCGATTCGAAATAAAACGAACTGAAATTAGAAAACCGAACTGAATCGAACTTATTTCAGTTCGGTTTCGGTTACTACTGATAATATGTGAATTAGACTATATTTTCACCCCTAATGAACCATACTTTATTATGTTTTTAATGTAAATATTAATAACAAAATGCTCTGATTAGTGTTTTTATGCTTTGCAGGATATATTCTATGATGGGAGATACTTTGGAGCAATTTGGAGTCAATTAAGGGAGTTTGGGGTCAATCGAGAAGAACCTGTGATAAAAGAACAAGAAAAAGGCCAAGTTGCTGGAAAATAGTCCACCGCGACCGCGGTCGGCCGCGGCTGGAGCGCGGTGGGCAAGTCAGTCAAATTCAGAGAGTGCGCACTTCACCACGGTAGCGTCGCGCTCCTTCCGCGACCGCGGGCGATCACTGACATGCCAGAAAATTTGAAGGACCAAAGTGCAAAACACGGGAATTAATTGCCTAAACATATTTAAACGTTATAACTTCGCCCAAAAGAAAGAAATTCTTGTTTTTAGACACAAAAATGAGGCAAGAATCATTGTGAGAAGACAAGCAACAATTAGAGTTTTATATTTTCTTCCTTTGATCTTTATTTTGATTATTATGATTTCCTTTGGGTTTTTATTGTTCTTGAGCATGAGTAGCTAACTTTAAACTAGAAACGATTGTTTGAAACTAGGAAAGCTTAGGTGTTATGCTATAAGTGTGGGGATGAATATCATCCAGGACATCAGTACAAGCAGAAGTTGAATGCCATATCTGCTACAACTGAACAACAAGAGGTGGAGCCAATTGGAGAAAATGAAGGGGATACTATGAATTATGATGTAATACCAGTGGATGAACCAATAGATGGGGCCATTTGTTTAAATGCCTTATCAGGAACTGAGGTTCCTAATACTATCATATTGAGAGGAGAGGCTAAGAGAAATAGGATCACTATTCTCTTAGACTTAGGAAGAACTCATAGCTTCTTGGACTTGGAGACTACTAAAAAGATAAGGTGCACCATTAGTGATGCAACCCCTATAAGAGTTACTGTGGCTAATGGAAATCACATTTTTAGTCTCCACACTTGTCCAAAGTTAAGATGGAGAATTCAAGGAGTAGAGTTTGAAGACTCAGTCAGATTGGTGAGATTAGCGGGTAATGATATGATATTAGGAGGATATCGGATGAAGGGACACAACCCCGTACTCTTAGATTTTGTAGAGTATAAGGTAAAGGTCACTCATAAGAGAAAAAGAGTGGAGTTGAAGGGAATTTATAGTCAAGTAGAATTGAAAAGTATGACAGTTACATGGGTCAAACAAATGCTTAAAAAAGGGCAAGCTATATGGGCTCACTTGTTTACTATAACAACCCAGCAAGAATTAAGGAGTGTAGAGGGTGGAAGAATACATGCAGTAATCTCTGAAGTCATTGATGAATTTCCATATGTTTTTGTTGAACCCAAAGGACTGCCTCACAACAGAGTTCATGATCATCACATACCCCTGAAGAACAATGTCAACCTAGTCAGCCTGAGACCTTACATGTATAAGTACTTCCAAAAGAATAAAATAGAGAAACAAGTTAATGAGATGCTAAGTAATCAAATTATACAACCCAGTCATTCTCCATTTTCCTCCCCAGTTTTATTGGTTAAAAAGAAAGACGGTAGTTGGAGATTTTGCATTGATTATAGAGAATTAAACAAGATGACTGTCAAAGACGAATTTCCTATCCCACTAGTAGATGATTTAATGGATGAATTGAGTGGTTCTTCCATTTATTATAAGATTGACCTTAGGGATGGTTACCATCAAATCAGGATGAAGGAGACTGATATATATATAAGACTGCCTTCAGAACTCACCTAGGCCACTATGAATTCAAGGTCATGCCCTTTGGCCTAACTAATGTTCCTGCTACATTTCAGAGTCTTATGAATGATGTGTTTAAGCCCTTTCTCAGGAAATTTGTTCTGGTTTTCTTTGATGATATATTGGTTTATAGTCCTACAATCTATAGCCATAAGGTACATTTAAAGAAGGTGTTGGAAATTTTGAGGCAAGAGCAGCTCTTTGCCAAGTTATCTAAATGTTCATTTTGGCAAGATAAAGTAGAGTATTTGGGGCATATTATATCAGAAAAATGAGTAGCTACAGATCCTTCCAAAATTGAGTCCATGACCAACTGGCCAAAGTCTTAATCTGTCAAGGAATTGAGGGGTTTCCTAGGGCTTGCAGGATATTACAGGAGATTTGTCAGAGCCTATGGTACTATTAGTACGCCTTTTACTGATCTTTTAAAAAAGAATTTATATCAGTGGTCTGATGAAGCTTAAACAGCCTTCCAGCAGCTTAAAACAGCTATGTCAACAGCCTCTGTGCTAGCATTAGCTGACTTTACAAAAACTTTCATTATAGAGACAGATGCTTGCTCCACAGGAATGGGAGCAGTGCTATTACAGGAAGTCATGCCTATTTCTTACTTTAGCAAAGCATTATCAACCAGAAATAAAGGCTTATCCACTTATGAGAAGGAATATCTGGTTGTCTTAACTACAGTTGAGAGGTGGAGACACTATCTAATGGGGGGCCATTTCATTATAAGAATTGATCATCAAAGTCTCAAATATCTACTAAAGCAGAAGATTACTACAGCACTACAATAGAAAGGTCTAACCAAGTTACTGGGCGTGGACTATGAGGTTCAGTATAAAAAGGGAACATAAAACAGAGTAGCAGATGCTTTATCAAGAAGACAGGAAAATGACTCTACCCTATGTGCCATCCTCATCAAATCCTACAAGGATGCAGGAAATATACCAAAACTATGAAGATGACCCTAGTGCACTACAACTGATTGTTGAGCTAATAGCAGACCCTTCTAGTAAACCTAAGCTCACGCTACAACATGGTATTATCAAGTTTGACAATAGAATTTGGGTGGGCAAAGGAATTGATTTGAGACACTTCATCAGTCTCCTTTGGGAGGACACTCTGGTCAACTAGGAACCTACAAGAGAGTGGGAATGGTATTCTACTGGCCCAATATGAAGACTGATATTGCCACATGGGTTTCTGAATGTGACATATGCCAGAAAATAAAGACTGAGAATATACACTCTCCTGGGTTACTCCAGCCATTGCCCATACTTGAGCTGCCATGACAAGACATAGTTATGGACTTTGTGGAGGGTTTACTTTCTTCTAACCATAAGGATGTAATCCTGGTGGTAGTGGATAGATTGACCAAATATGGTCATTTCCTGGCACTGAAACATCCTTACACAGCTAAAGAAGTAGCTGAGGTAATTCTTCAGGAAGTTTACAAGTTGCATGGGCTGCCTAAGTCTACTGTCACTAATAAGGATGTTGTTTTCACCTGCCAGTTTGGGAAACAACTATTCAAAGCTATGGGTACCAAGTTAAACATGTCTACAGCCTACCATCCTCAGGCAGATGGTCAAACAAAATGCCTCAATCGTTTCCTAGAAGCCTATCTACGGTCGATGATCTTTGCCACTCCTAAGAAATAGATAAAATGGTTATCTTTGGCTGAATGATGGTATAACACCAATTATCACAGTTCTTTACAAACTACTCCCTTCCCGGCTCTCTATGGGTTCCCTCCTATACAAGTACCCTTAGGGTCACTGCCTCACTCGACCCAGACACCAGTGGGAGCTAATATAGCTCTAAGGCAGCAGATGCTACTCAACCTCAAGGAAAACTTTATACAAGCCCAAGCTTTCATGAAGTTTTCTGTTGACAAGAATTGATCGGGAAGGGTCTTGGAGGTGGGAGATTGGGTTTATCTCAAACTCCAGCCATTTAGACAGTCGTCTATTGATGTTAGAAAGAATCTAAAGCTCAGTGCCAGATTCTTTGGGCCTTACAAGATTCTATAGAAGATAGGCAGTATGGCTTACCGTTTGGAGCTATCGGCGACTTCTCAGATCCACCATGTTGTTCACGTCTCACAGTTGAAGAAACGAGTAGGCCCTGAGGTGGATCCCCAGCTTCAACCCCCTTTGTGATGTGCAAGGCAGGATCCTGGTCCAAACCTTAGAAATTCTTGAACGACGTATGGTCAAGGTCAACAATGTTGTGCAAGTCAAGGTGCTAGTCTAGTGGATGAATCTCAGCCCAGAAGAAGCGACTTGGGAAGACTGGGCTATATCAAAAGTCAATTTCCTGACTTTGTAGCCCAGCTTCGACCTTGAGGACAAGGTCAGTCTCTATGGGGGAGGTAATGTAATGAAAGCGGTTGAATTAGGAAAGAAGAAAACGGAAGAGTCTAGAAGAAATGAGAAAGAAGCATGTATAGTAGGGTTAGCTAAGCAAGTCACGTGAGTTACACATGACTAACGAGGGAAACGATGTTGCTGCAGTCAATAAAAGGCACGGTTCAAAATTAACAGAGGCAGTTATGATTCTGGTAAACTCCCAACTACCTCTCTCACTCTCTCTTCGTTCTTCTCTCTCTTCGTTCTTCTCTCTCTTTCTTTCTCTCCTTCCTCACTCGTCTTCTTCTCCCTTCCTAATTTCAGGTAAACCGCCATTGGAGCAGCTGGTTAGCGCTTCCTAGCTAGTATCATATTACATTCCATTGTACAATTGAGTGTAATTTGGGAACCTACATACTAATAATACAATCAATTACTGCCTCTATCATTTTCCTATTCTAGTAAATTACAGCAACACGCGTATCATTAGACTAGTATATCTTAATTTCAAGGACTACACAGTACAAGTAATCATGGTAACTCAATTAGTTCTATTGTACTACTTTTATTTGCCAAGATTAGCTTAACTAGTGAAGATATTGTGTATATGTCTTTTCATATCATTTTGTTTATTCAAAGGCAGATGAATTTTTTTCTTGTAAAAATTAAAGAAAGAAGCTACAAACTTTATAAATACATACTTGGAAAAAAAGACCCCTTTTCGTATTTGAAAATAATTTATAGCCTCACAAAATATGTGTCTCATTTTAAACCACCTGTTTAATCGTGCACATTCAAATATGTTCACATAATTTGAAATAAATGGAGTGTCATATTTTCCTCGTACAGTACGCCACCCATTCTAAAGCCCTAAACATAAATATATCCTATAGAACAACAAAACACTGGAAAACCCTAGACCTAAAGAGTGGGCTTTTTCAAATTCTTTACAATTCACGTAATAGGCACAAGATTTTTTAATTTATTTTTGGTATCACACTGTTTCAACTTCAATGGCAAGGCAACTCATGACGCGCAACCGCAGCCATTGATATATGTCCATGGTTTTAGTTTAGTGCATTTGTGGTATTGTATTGATTTAGAATCCTTGCCGGAGCAAATTTTTCCGGTTGCCCAACTTGCTTTCGAAAGGGCAGGAGCTTGGACCGTTATGGGCGAACACGTGTACTGGGCTGGCAGAATCATTGATTATAAATTACACCACTACCGCTCCTCTATGGAATTATATATATATAGGCACAAAATCACAAGCCCAAACCCTTCCTCCTGGGAATTCGTATCTTTTTCCAAGAAGCTTCGCCGCCACGAACCTTGTGTCGTCGCCCTCGATAGGAAGATCTATGTTTTAAGGGGACAATGTTGTTCACATGAAGGCGGCGAGGACGAAGGGAGACAATGTGGTGAAGTTTACGACGTTGACACTCAAACCTGGGATCTGTGTGCATTAAATATCCAAGATTTTGCTAAATTTAATAATCATAATACGGTCCTTATGAAAAATAAGGAAGGAGAAGCGATCGTTATATGTTACTCGATTCTAACGGGCCATTTGCTATTTTACAATATTCGTGAGGATGATTTCATCCTCATTTTAATTTTGGAGAACGCCCAAGCTGCTATGACATCCCTAATGGGCTTGAATGATTTTGATCAACTAATGTATGCGGCGACAAATATGTGATTGACCTGTATAATGGAAATTTATTTGTGATTGCTCCTTTACGTTCGGGAAAATTGGGAGTGGCGGTACTTGCTTTCTCCAAATGCATAGACTCTTTAGTTGTGTCTGTGGAGTTATACCGCACTTTATCTGTTTATCCTTGTTCCACTCCTCTTGATGGGATGGAAATATAATGGAGAACTAATTAATGACATTTTAACTTAAATTTATGAGTTATGTACTTCAGTTGTATGCACGTAGTACAGTGTGATGGACTTGAAAATGTCTCAACTATGTTTATAATAAGATACCAGAAGTGTGTGTGTGTGTGGGGGGGGGGGGG